>CM057343.1:134951919-135160511 GCA_030015575.1 Agapanthus africanus
GCACCTGATGACTTTGTACCATGATTCTAACGTCATCGAGGTTCTCGTCAGCCATTTCTTTAGCGAGTTTGGCCATCGCGTCCACTTTGCTGTTATCCGCGCGTGGTATGCTCTCCAAAGTATACGAGGGAATTTGGGTTAGCAGTTGTTGCACCTTTTCACCGTATTTTACTAACTCCGGTTTGCATGTTTGATAATCGCCGTTTACTTGACTAACGACCAGTTGCGAATCTCCGTATATGAGGAGGTTTTCAATTCCCATGTCAATGGCGATCTCGAGGCCTGCTGTCAGAGCTTCGTATTCGGCTTCGTTGTTTGTCCTCGGTTCCGTCAGGGAGAACGCGTAGCGCATTATCCCTCCTTGTGGAGTTATAAAGATGAGTCCTACCCCCGATTTGATTATAGGGGTACTTTGTTTGCGCTTCTTCACGGAAGATGCTCCGTCAAAATAAAGCTCCCATCGGGTATTATCACCATCGATCGCATCAAACGCATGTTCGTCTGGAAGATCACAGTTTAAAGGAGAGTCGGCTGGTATCGGATGCTCAGCAAGGAAGTCGGCGATGGCCTGGCCTTTTACTGCTTTGAGTGGTCGATATGCTATCGAGAACTCCATTAAGAGTAGGGCCCATTTAGCGAGTCGTCCTGTCAATATGGCCTTTGACATTAGATATTTGAGAGGGTCCACCTTCGAAATGAGATAGACTTCATGCGCTAATGCGTAATGTCTAAGCTTTGTTATTGCGAAGATCAACGCCAGGCAGTGTTTTTCAATGGGGGAGTAATTGCTTTCTGCCCCCAGCAGCACTCGACTTAAATAGTAAAGTGCTCTTTCTTTCCCTTGGTCATTCTCTTGTGCCCATAATGCGCCCAAAGAACCTTCAAGGGCGGCCGTGTAAAGAATGAGAGGCTTTCCCTTCACTGGAGCAGCCAACACTGGAGGGTTTTGCAGGTACTGTTTGATCTCGTCTAGTGCGCTTTGACACTTTTGATCCCAGACGAACGGGGTTCCCTTCTTCATCAGGTGGCTGTAAGGGCTGCACTTTCCCGAGAGGTTGGCTATAAATCGTCGTATGTACGCGAGCTTTCCTTGGAGAGACCGCAGCTGTTTGAGAGTTCTCAGCGGAGGCATTCCTATGATTGCCTTGATCTTGGACGGATCTATCTCGATACCTCGGTGTCGAACGACGAATCCCAGGAATTTGCCCGAGGAAACCCCGAATGCACACTTCAGAGGGTTCATCTTCAAGTTGTATTGTCGAAGACGTTGAAATACGGTCTTCAGATGCTCGAGATGTTCCTCATATGATTTGCTTTTAACAACGAGCTCGTCGATATAGCATTCAACAATTTCGTGTATAAGGTTATCGAAAATCTTCGTCATGGCCCTTTGGTAGGTTGCACCGGCGTTCTTTAAACCGAAGGGCATCACCTTGTAACATAATATTCCCAAAGGAGTCCGGAAAGCCGTATGTTTCTGGTCTTCAGGGTGCATTTTTATTTGATTATATCCTGATGAGCCGTCCATGAATGAGAAAATCTCATGCGTGGACGTATTGTCTATCATTAGTTCGGTGACTGGTACTGGGAAATCATCCTTCGGGCAGGCTTTGTTGAGATCCCGAAAGTCCACGCATATGCGCACCGTACCATTTTTCTTCATCACTGGGACGATGTTAGCAATCCATTCAGGGTATTGAACCTCTTGGATAAATCCGGAGTCTATCAGCTTTTTGACTTCCGCGTTGATGCTCATTTCGAGCTCAAGCCGCATTCTTCTCGGCGCTTGTTTGACCGACTTGACACTCTGGGATATTGCCAGTTTATGTACAGCAACTTCTGGATCAAGTCCCGGCATCTCGGAATAGTTCCATGCGAAGCAACCTTTATGCTGTACAAGGACGTCCTTTAACGCAGCCACCTTTTCCTCGGACAGCAGTTCGCTGACGAATGTCGGTCGCGGATCGTTTATCGTCCCCAACTCAATTTTCTTGAGGTTATCCGCAGTGGTATGTATGCCGTCCTCCAGTTCTTTCGGAGCTGGGGGAAATTCTGAGATCACCTCATCATTGCTGTTTTCGAAGCACCAGGGAAGGCTGTCCACATTCTCGGACTCTTTTTTTAATATCATTATCATACGACAGGTGCGAATTTTCTGCCAATCCCAATGTGGAACTGGTTCTTCTTTCGTGGCCTTAGGCTCATGCTTTTGTGGTGGTGCTACCCTCCAGTTGTTGGACAGAGCGAATTTACCAAGCTGATATTGATCTTCGACCCAATTCTTGAAGGTGAAGCAATCTTCAAGAGGATGACCTACTACTCGATGGTAAAAGCAATAATTTTGGTTGAATACCTCGCCCGCGTGCTCGGGGTGCTTGGACTCTGGCAGCGTAAGCATTTGATGTTTTAGAGCAAGATCAAATATCTTCCTTGTTTTGTTCCGAGGAAATGAGTATGCTCGACCCATTTTCTTCATGAGGGCTAAGTCAGTAACGCTTGACTCTCGGATACGTGGTTTCTTAGCTCTGCCTTGTGGTTGTTGAGCGTCTTTTCTGCCTTCTGACTTGTTTTTGCTTTCGCGTCGAACCTTTTTTGTAGCAGGTTGGCAAGGAGCGGCCTTTTCATCCTTCACGGCCTGTCGGAGAAGGCGTTGCGTCTTGGCTTTCTCATAGATGGCCGTCTCGCGATTGTGGTCATCTCGGACTTTTTGACCAGCTTCCCTTATAAGCCTGTCCATTTGTTCTTCAAATGATGGACCGGGCACTTTTTCATCAGGAACTTTTACTGGCTTAGGATTAGCGTCCTCCCATTGAGCGTCCGCATCTTCATCGAAGTCATACATGACATAACAGCTATTTACTAGCTCTCGTTTCTTTAGCCGGATGTACCCAAGCCCTTTTGTTTCCATTCTCCCGTTAGGCAGTTTGTGTTGGGTCCCGGGAACATTCCAGACCCTGTCATAGAATTTGGCCTCTCTAACGGTCTGTCTGAAGGATATCCCCTGGCGTTTCAGCAGTTTCTTCAAACCTTCGGTATAATATCTGGGAAGACGGATAGGCTGAAGCCTGTCGAGCGTGGGATCCACGCCATGCCAAACTTCTTTTTCCACCTTGTTTTCTTCAGAACGGTAGAATAGGATTGCCTTCTCGTTTTCTCGCCTGGGAGGGATATAGAATGTCCGCAGCTCCTCTACACTGTAGATATTAAGTGCGTTCAGTTCTTTATAATGTTTAGGCGGCACCATGGCGACTTGCAGACTTTGCTCTTCGTCAGCGGAAGCTTGTATTGAAGGTCGAGCAGAGAATATGACATGGACCTCATCCTCCGAGTCACTACCAAAGACCAATGTAGGAGTGGACGGTCCTGGCTTGTTATGTTGGGGCGGACCCGAATAAGCGATCTCCTCTTCTTCCTCGGTATCACTGCCGAAGACAGGGATGGTGGCGTTAGTTTTATTTTCCGGCTTATGACACTTCTCTGTGTCTTCGAAATCCGGCAAGAAGTATTTGGCATCTTCATATTTGCGGACCTCGTTCACAGAGAACGGGTTCAGTTCTCCCGTCACGGTATACTCGAAACCATCCTTAAAATACTTCATACACTGATGTTGTGTAGAAGGGATGATGTTGTACTCGTGTAACCATGGTCGGCCGAGCAAAGCGTTGTAGCATGTCTTGGCATCTATGACGTGGAATTTAATGTCCGTGACGAGTAATCCGAAGCGTAGCGTCAGTATCACAGATCCAAGAGTCTTTGACGATTGGGAGTCGAACCCGGATATGGTGATCTTGTCTCGAGCAAGGTGCTGGACGCTCATGCAGATTTCCTTCAACACCCGCACGTTGAGTAGGTTAACAGACGACCCGTTATCGATCAGAATCTTGCCTATCTTTATATCATGGCAGTATCCCGAAACATAGAGAGGGCGATTGTGTTCGCAAGTCCCAAGTAGAAGGTCCTCATCGCCAAAAGTAACATCAGCCGTGTGTACTTCCTCCAACTCATCCTTCATCTTTTCCTCGGCCAGGCATGCTTGGAATTGTTCCGGCTCTTGTAAGGCTTTAATCAAAGAATCCCTCGCTTCTTTTGATAACAAAAGGGCGTCGAGAATGCTGAGCTGCGAGGGCAATTTCCTCAGATGTGCTAAAACGTTGTAATCCACTTTATTCCTCTTTGGTGGGTTCTTGGCGGTTAACTTTTCCGCAACTCGATCATCCAAGGCGATGTCTTCAGAGGCCTTCTCTTTCCCTTTGTCTTTCTTGTTTAAGGGTCCAAGATTCTTTTCAGGTAATGTCCGGTTGCGTAGCTGTATATTCTCGCAAGCCTTTGGTCCTTCTTCTTTTCCCGAAGTGGATTCTTTAAAGAGAGGGGCAAGTTCTAGCTCTTCATCAGAATCACTCCCGAATGTAGGCACTTATGATCCACCGGCGTCAATCATGCAACAACCACTGGTAGTTTTATCAAGCACTTTGATCATTCCGTTTTGCTCTCGGCGGGCTTTGCGCTTTTCCCGCTTAAACTGTTGCCGGTGAGTAACATATCCTTGCCACCACTTACCGAAAGCTTTGCACTCTTCGGTGGGATGCGACACCTTCCGATGGTACAAGCAATAGGAGGGGTGGTTTTCCATTTCACCCTTAATGTTTTTCTCGGAGGGTGGTAGCTTCATACCCATCGACACAGCCTTAGCGAATCTCTTCTTTATCTTGAACTTGATTTTATCTGTGGTGGGTGTATTTTGTTCTAGCGGGAGTACCGCAATTCTTTCGCCAAGGCGCTGGCGTTTGGCCTTTTCGAATATAACCGCTTCGTTATCCCGATCAGCTTTGCCCTTTAAAAATGCCTGATTTAGGAATGCATCAATCGCTTCATCCGACGGCTCCAGGATTTTTAGTGCAGGCTCTGCCCACAGCTTTTCAGCGCGAGGAGTCTCCTCATCGCTTGTGGACAAAAGGGAAATCACATGGCAACTTGCTACATGTTCTTCAGATTCATTTGACGAACTACCTCCCTCATCTTCTGCTTGGAAGACGTGGTTGAGGAACTCTTGCAATGTGACGGGAGTCTGCACCTTCTGGTTGTACTCTTCCAGCGCGTCAATTTGCTTTTGCAAGTCCGTGCGCCTATCGCTAGGCTTCACCGGTTTCTTGGCCTTCTTCTTTTTCTTCGAAGACTTTGACGACTGGCTACTAGTGCTTGAACCCCCATCATTGATCTTTGGAGTTGGACGTGGCTTTAACATCCCCTCGACGACCTGCGGTTCCAATGGGCTTTTCCACTTGATCGCCGGACATGTCCGAAGATCATTTAGCATCCTCTTCGTTTTTGATGATAATACAACCTCCCACGGAGTTTCTTCAATGACAGAGCATGTTGCCCCCGGCGTATTTGTCCCTTTAGAGGTATGGGGCTGCGGGGGATTCACCTTCCATTTGTCAGATAACGCAAATTTTCCCTGTCTATACTGGTTTTCAAGCCAATTTTTGAAAACGTAACAGTCCTCAATCGGATGGCCTAGCACTCGATGATAGGGGCAGTAATTAGGTTCGTTGACGTCACTTGGTTGCAACGGACGTTTTGGATCTGGCAGATTTATGAGTCTGTTGCGTAATGCCAGCTCGAATAACCTCTTCGTTTTATCGCGGGGAAAGGAATAAGGACGTCCCATCCTATCCTCAAGGGGTACGTAAGGGCGCGTATTGTTTGGATGAGCAACCGGCTTCAAGTCGTTCGGTTGTTGTTGAGCATTAGTGACAATGATCGCTTTTCCCTTTCCTTTATCAGTTCGGGAATCTGGCTTTGGGAGAGGGGGTTTATGACCCATCTGGTCCATCTGTGCCAGTTTGTCAATCAAAGCCTGGAAGGAAGTCGGCTTGAAAAACATCATAAACTGTGAGATGGTTGCCTGTGGATCAAGGGTTCCAACAAACATTCCCACCGCCGGAGCTTCTTCTATGCGTTGTTCGCACTTCGACCATAGATTACGCCACCGTATAGCGTACTGAACCCATGTTTCGCCGGGTTTTACCCTGGCATTAATCAGTGCCGTCATCGGGGTACGCTCACTGGCACTTGCAAAACGTTGGGTGAAGAGCAGCTCCATCTCCGCAAAGGTTTTAATAGAGTCGTTGGGGAGCTCAGAATACCATTCGAACGCCGTATCTGATAGGCTTCCAACAAACTGGCGAAGCAAAAGCTTGTCGTCGCCGCCGGTGTTACCGCAAAGCGCCCTGAACTGGGCAACATGTTGATGGGGATTGCCGGTCCCTTTGTAGACATGAAACTTGGGAATTGTGTAACCCGGCAGGTACTTGATTTGGTCATACCAGCCTGGATATGGCCGCCCCGTTTTTACGACGTGGCCGGCTGCTTCGGCCGCATGATGAACCTTTATTTGCTGGGCTATGTATTCGTCCAGATCAGTCTTAGAGATTGTATCCTCTTTAGCTATCAATAGAGCGGGCTGCGGATTTAATGTATCTCCCTTATCATCTCCAAGGACGGTTAGGGGTTCTTCAGCGGGAGGATCTTGTTGTATCATCATCCCTATCATGTCCTGGAAGAGGAGGCCCATCCGCTGTATGTTGGCCGCTTGTTCAGCAGCCTCTTTGTCCCTCTTCTCCAGTACTCGGCGAAGGAACTCGGCGTCGGTCTCTTCCTCCTGGTGCTCATCTAAGGACGTCTCAGGGTTCTCTTTTGGCCCAGTGAGTGCAGCCATTGTGGTCATCATCTCCTGGAGCTTTTGTTGCTGCTCCTGAGCCTTGGTCACTGATCGGGTGAGCGGTCGGTGACCCGTAGAAGTACGGCTTTCTTCCTTTCCAGAAGCCATATAAACCGTATGAACAATTATGCCCCCTGACTTGGGGCGTTTAGGTTCATCGCTTTTAAACTTTGCCGCTGACGCGGGAGCTATCTCTGGCCTCCTTCTTTTGTGGGCCAACGAGGTTAAAGGAGCCGTTGGAGTGGGCATCCTAGCAATTGTTGCCCCCTGTTGTTTAATGGGGCGGTTTTTGTCTTTTTCCACCTTCGCCCTTTTCTGGCGATGAAAGTGGTCCGGGTCAATCACGGAGTCTTGAACTCTACGCCAAACCTTGTAAACTTTTGAGGATAGCCGTTGAGGGGGCTGTTCTTGTTTTGTTTCTGGAACTCTCTCCGCAGGTGGAGGAGATCTTTTCAAGGTAGCGGTTGGAGAGTTCTTACGCACTCTCCTCAGTAGTTCAAAACTGTTCCCAGTTAGAACAGCAGCGTTGACTTCCACCATTGGAGCGGGTGGAGTTATCCCTGAGGGGGAGTTGCCCCCTGCTTTCCTCACTCGTCGCCAATGGCGATGTCGCGCACGACGAGCCGTTGGGACTGGCTCGGAAATCGAGATGGTTTCTTGTTGCCCCTTGTTTGAGTGTGGGGTAACTGCCGATGTCAGCCTGTCGAAGACTGATGCCTTTTGACCAGCTGGAGGAGGAGTGGGAACCGTCAATCTTGTGAAGACCGACTCTCTGATGGGAGAGGCCGCTTTAATGACTTCCGAAGCAGCGGCCGTTGCCTTCTTTGGGACGGCCACTTTATAGTTCTGACCTAGCCTGGTGAAAACGGAAGCTGTCGGTTTAGTAGCGGGCGACCCGTTGACAGGGGCCGTCGGAATAGTGAGCCGGTTGAAGACCGACTTTTTACCCACTTCCGGTGCAGGTATTGGTGCAGAAAAGCTTGCAGGTGGGATCATAGTCCCGAAGAACAAGCCGGTGGTGGCTTGGGTCACCTGGTCGACCGGCAGAGTAAGGAAGGAAGCCGCTTGGGGCCCATATGCTACACCTCCTGGTGAGGTTGAGCGTCCGTTGCAGCGGCATTTCGAGTAGTTGGTACAGCTAGAGGCCATTGAATCTTGAATTCTGCGCCAGGTAAAAGACCAAATCTTAGTAACTTGAAATCCGAAGACAACCATTTAATGAACCGCGATTGGTTCGCGAAGACGACACACGAAGTGTGGAGTGGAAAGAGGAAAAGGTCCCACCGGGCGTGCCAGAATCTGTTCCCCTCCGAACGGCGGCCTGGACTTGGCGTCCATGCCTGATGTTCGGAGCAGATGCTATTTGGTTTTATCCGTTTATCTCTCCGAAGATGCCAAGTTGATTTATGGCACCGTGTATCGGAGGTTTAGACGGATGCGGCCGATGTAGCAGACTTCGTCAGATTCCCCCTCAGGATGAGGGGTTTTTGATTATGGGGACGCTCTTTCCTGCAGACGCAAGCCCCTGCAGTTAATTACGCTACCGCATCGCGGTAACAACTTTCTCCTTCTCCAGAATTTCACTTCGTGTCATGTGTGTTCATTTTGTTTGTGGTTGCCCGTGGATTGTATACGGAGACTGAGTAATGCCGTCGCCCGTAGGACGTGGATTAGTCCAAATCCGTATTTACTTAGATTTGGGTTTAGTGTTTTCAGTTTAAGGATGCATTAGTCGCATTGCGGCTAAGATCAACTTAAACGTTCGTTAAGGATACGTTAGTCCTGTTTTAGACTAAGATCCACTTAACGTAGTGATTAACTTAATGTATGGCCATCGGGGCTCGTCACCTCTCTGACGTCGTTGAAGGATTACAACGACATGTATCAGAGGAGTTCGGAGATGTACCCTCGAACCAGAGTTAATTGGGAGTTTTATAATCCATTTGAATGTTTAAGGATACGTTAGCCATGTTTGGGGGCTAAAATCAACTTAAACGGGACCGTTTAGATCCGACAAAAGAGCGTTTGGAGGCTCTATTATTCCAGTTTGGGGGATTCATAGTCCAATTTGGGACTAAAGTCTGTTTGGAGGATACATTAGCCATTTTTGAGGCTAAGATCGACTCAAACGTTTGTTAAGGATACGTTAGTCCAGTTTGAGACTAAGATCAACTTAACGGGACCGTTTAGGTCCGACAAAAGAGCATTTGGGCTCTATTGTGCCAGTTTAGGGACGTGGTGGTCCACATTCCAGTTTAGGGACGTGGTGGTCCAATATTAGTTTAGGGACGTCTCGGTCCGATATTAGTTTAAGGACGTCTCGGTCCAATGTTAGTTTAGGGACGTTTCGGTCCGATATTAGTTTATGGACGTTTCGGTCCAATGTTAGTTTAGGGACGTTTCGGTCCGATGTTAGTTTAGGGACGTCTCGGTCCGATATTAGTTTAAGGACGTCTCGGTCCAATGTTAGTTTAGGGACATTTCGGTCCGATATTAGTTTATGGACGTTTCGGTCCCATGTTAGTTTAGGGACGTCTCGGTCCAATGTTAGTTTAGGGACGTCTCGGTCCGATATTAGTTTAGGGACGTTTCGGTCCGATATTAGTTTAGGGACGTTTCGGTCCACGAATTTAAGGACCCCGCAGTCCATATCGATGTGTGGTCGTTGGGACCCGTCACCTCTTTGACGTCGTTGAGGAATTACAACGATGGATGTCAAAGGAGTTTGGAGATGTACCCTCGAACCGGATGTAGATTGATTTAGGAGAGCCATTTTGCTCAGCCAATTTAATTTAAGGACTTATGGCCACGATTGGGCTAAGTCCAGTAAAAAAAAATGTCCAACATTGCTTTTGCATTTCCTTTTATTTTTATTTGGGCTTTGCCCAGAAAAGATGCAGGGCATCAATCTGTTTTGGGCTCTGTTCTTTATGAATGATGCAGAGCATCAATTTTATTTGGGCTCAGCCCTTTTATTGCTTTGCAATTTATTTTGGCCCGCTAGGTCTTTTTGATTTGGGCCTGGCCCTTCAAGTAATGCATTGCATTTGTGCAAAGCACCAAGAATCTTTTAGATTCAAGGAAAGGAGTGCAGAGCACTTTTTAATTTCTTGATCTAACTTTAGATCAAAGAGAAGAAGAAAAATCTTTTCTTTCTTTCTATCTCAGAGAACCAGAGGTTCTCTAGCAAGTGCAAGGCACTATTTTTTTTTTATCATTTTTATTTATTTATTTATTTATTGAAGATCACTGATCTTGTCTTTTAGATCAATGATCTATTCCTAAGAGAATTTTCTCTTATCTCAAAGGTTTTTTTACCTTCTTTTTGTGTTCTCAAGAAGTTCTCTTCTTCTTCTTCTTTTTTATCCAAATTCTCTATCCCTTTGAAATGGGGTCTGGGGTTCTTTTTATAGTGCTCAAAAATCAGTTAAATTTGTTAAAAAGATCTTTTCTGAGTGATTCGGGGAATTTTCCCCACCGTTGGATCTTTGATCCAAAGGCCCCTGTTTTACAGAAGAAATCTTCTTGTTTAAACAAGAACAGAAAAAATATCCCTAAATCTTCACTCTGTTGTTGCGCAATTCACCAGCGTGTGACACGTGTCGCGCGCTGGGGCGCTTGCGCAACAGCGCTTGCGCAACTGCGCAGACACGTGTCGCGCAGCCGGGCGCTTGCGCAGTTGTGCTTGCGCAACTGCGCAGACACGTGTCGCGCAGCCGTGCGCTTGCGCAGTTGAACGTTGCTTATGTTTTTTAAAGAGCCTTGCTCTGATTGGACGTACTGTCTTGGGCGTTGTGCTGCCGTGTCAACTTCTGACACGTGGCGCGTTGCGCGCAGCGCACGGGAACTGAAGCGTTGCTTCAAAATTTGAATTTTCAAAATTTAAGCAGAGCCTTGCTCTGATTGGGGGAACAACGGTCAATGAATTCGACTTTATCAGAAATCCAGATGAACCATGCATCTATAGTAAGATTTTAGCGAGAACTGTGGTATTTCTCGTATTTTACGTGGATGACATTCTCTTGATATGAAATGACATTCCTATGCTAGAATCAGTCAAAGGATTCTTGTCACAGAGGTTCTCCATGAAAGACCTGGGTGATGCCAACTACATTCTGGGGATCCAAATCTATCGTGATAGATCAAAGAGGATGGTGGGACTTTCATAGTAAAAGTACATCGACACCATACTAAAAATATTTAGTATGGGAGATTCAAAGCGCGGTAGTTTACCGGCTTGTTATGGAATCACCCTTTCCAAAGAGATGTCTCCCAAGACTGATTTGGAAAGGGCTCGCATGTCGATTATACCCTACGCTTCTGCGGTAGGCTCTATAATGTATACGATATTGTGTACCAGACCAGATGTTGCTTATGGACTAAGCGTGGTAAGCCGGTATCAGTCAAATCCAGGGCAGAAGCACTGGGAAGCAGTAAAGAACATTCTCAAGTACCTGAGAAGGACTAAGAAGATGTTTTTGGTATATGGCGGAAAAGACCTCCAGATCGAGGCCTTTGCTGACTCCAGCTTCCAGAGTGATAAGGATGACTCCAAGTCCATGTCAGGTTATGTCTTTACCCTCAATGGAGGGTCGGTCTATTAGAAGAGCTCTAAGCAGGACACCGTTGCTGACTCGACGATGGAAGCGGAGTATATCGCTGCTTGTGACACCGCAAAAGAGGCAGTCTGGATGAAGAAGTTCTTAACTGAACTTCAGGGGGTTCCAACCATTGTTGATCCAATACCTCTGTATTATGACAACAACGGCGCTATAGCTTTAGCGAAGGAACCCAGGTCCCATCAGAGGTCCAGACATATCTTGAGGCGGTACCACCTGATCAGGAAGATTGTTGATCGCCGGGAGATCGAGGTGAGAAGAGTAGATATGGAGAACAACACTGCAGATCCACTCACCAAGGCCATCCCTCAGACACAGTTCGAGAGGCTATTCGAGATGATAGGTCTGCGATATGCCAATACACGGCCTTAGTGCAAGTGGGAGATTGTTAGTGTTATATGCCCTAGAGGCCATTATTGTATCATACCGGTTTGTATATTACATATTGGAAGCTTTGGATATACACGGATATAGTAACAGTCTTGCTCAAAATGGTAGTATGCTACCCGGTTTGTTTCTACCTCAATATGTGCATGTGTTTTTTTTAGCATATCGCTTATACATATTGGTAGAGCCCTTGGGATCTTTGCTTGACTACCAGCGTTGTGATGGCAGTCACACTAGTGGGGGCTGGGTAGTCTATATGCACATCCTTATACATGTCCCTAGTCAAAGGATTATCGAGACGGGGCATCGATACTCCAGAGTAGACTAGTGTATACGCTTCTCATCCTAGCATGGGAGATGGTCTGTCCCACAGCCATTAGTACGTCGTATTGGAGATAGTATGCAGGTGCTCATTGGGTTATGAGTACACTGGACATGACTCGTAGGGAACTGCTGGTGGGTATTATACCTATCGTCGGGTGGCAGTTCCCAGGTGACATGAGTGCAGCTTAGTCCGTCGACTTGACACTGCTACTTTGCCTCGAGTGTGTTCCCACTGTTCTTTGATTACTACCCTACCACGGCTCAAAGGAGTCGTGCAAACAGGTAGTAGTTGGGTGCAGTCCCGAAGCACTTGGAAGCAGTGGCGGTTAGGTAGGATTCGTCTCTCCTGGTATTGGAGGTTGATATCGCGCTGTGTTCGGAAAGCCATTACATAAAGTCCTTAGCCAAGGGAAGCGAGATTTACTGGTAGGTACTCCAGTAGTTTCTCAGGGTGTTTTGGGCTACACTCCGACACGACTTATTGCGTTATTAGGGGTCTGACGCTTACTGCCCTTCTAGGCCCGATATGCAATACTCTTAGAGGAACAGATCGGACTGTACGGAGATTGTCACAGATAGGCTCAATAGGAGTTCGGATGAGTTTACTCATCGGCCTTCTTATCGACAGATACCTGGGTAGCCGTTACGTGCAGCTAGTACCGCTGACGTGCTTATGGTTAAACCCACTGCCAGCATAGTGTCGAGTCTTTAGAGTCCCATACAAAGGGTTTCCCTGCATCGGGTAAAAGATGTAGAGGCTGTATGGTTTTACGGTAAGGCTTCGATCACATACGTGTACTTGTGCATGTATGATGTTCGGGTAGATAATACTAGTGGGGTTTGGTTTAATCCGGATCCTAGTATTATATTGATGGATTATTTTCGTCTCATTGTATTCATATTCTTCGGAATACGGATACGGGTATGTATATACGGATGAGGGGCATTCTTGTAATTTATTCGGGATTGCTTCTAGAAGAAGACACCTCATTAGGGTTTTATTCTTTTGATTAAAAGAATAATGAGGTGGAGGAAATGAGGTAGAGGTTTACATTGAATGAGGCATGGCTACTTGGTGACTCATGTGGTGACTCATGGCATGACTCATTACATGACTCACTTTTTAGATATTTTTTGAAGCATGCTTGATATTTTGTGAGATATTTTATCTCATCAATTATTGTATGCTTCATTATTCGTCACAAAGAGAAAGCCATCTCATTCCAATGTATTTTCTACACTCTCTTTTCCTCAAGCACCTTCTTCTTCCTCTAACCCTAAATCTCTCATGTATTGAGAATCCTAGGGTTTTTAGAGACAAAGTAATCCATCTATACTCTTTACATCGTCTAGGACATCTAGTTTAGCGAACTTGATGCCATAGTTACCTCGGATTTGAGGTTGGAGCTCGGACTATAGACTCTCGGGTGGATCGTCTTTGACTCGAGGAGGCCGACGAGGTTGCCCGATCCGTTACGATCCTTGGAGCCTATGATGAGGAGGAGGACAGTGACAAGAAGACCCGAAGGACATGAATCTGTGAGGTATAAACTTCTTTCCAAATAGTTAACCTCATACAGTTTTATTAGTTAGGGTTTTGTATCGATCCTGGAGTTCAAGTCGGTGTTGCGACACCCGTAAAAATCATTTTTTACGTATTCCGCCTCCCCCGTGAACCCGCGGGGTGCGCGACATCGACTTACAATAATATGTCTCTGAATCTCCACATCTAAGCTACGCATAAACCTTCGTGCCCTATCTGCATCGTTGGCAACCAAAGGCCCCGCGAATCAACTGAGCCGAGTCCACTCAGCCGCATGCGCATCAACGGATCCGCCATTCTGCTTCAGGTTAATAAACTTTTCTTCCATTTCTTCTTGAGCAGATTGCAGAAAGAATTTCTCCAAGAAACTTCATGAAAACGTCTCCCAACTGATCGGTTTGGGCGGCCGGGTCTCTTCTACGAGCCACCACTCGCGAGCGTAATCTACTAGTTGGATGCGTACTACATCCACCCTTTTCTCATCTGGAATCTACGCAGTGTCACGCCCCGCTTCCCAATGTACGGGTAAGAAGACGTGGCAGGGACGCGACGTATTTACTCAGAAGTAAACACGTTAAGCGTAAATAAGCAATATAAAAGTAAAGCATAAGAATGACAAGAGATGTAATGAAACAACAACTTTTTATTTATATTCATTCTTTACATACACTAGAAAGTAAAATACAATAATGGAAAGCGATGCCTAAACAATGGCATATGAATTGAAAGTAAGATAAGTACAAGTGAACTAAAACTCTGAATATCATCGATTTGAGGGCATCTCATGTTTGAGATAATTATAAATCTCCAAGAACACTAGTTGGGTTCAAACCAAGCTTGAATATATTTGATGAGAATGTAGGATTCTAGAATTTTGAGGTACCTATCTTCACTCTGCTTAACTTCAATCCTCTGCTATCCTTTAGCCCGGTCGATCCCCCACCTCCTTCCTTCGTCCTCCTTAGCCCCACTCGAGCCCCCGCCTCTATACTCCATCCCAATCAAAGCACTGCCTATAATACCCCAAAATATAAAAAGGGTATATTATACAAAACATAAATAATATCATTAAGACAGCATTAGAGGGGGGTAAATAAGGCTTTATGGAAAACTCAGAGTAATTTGTAACAATTCAATAATTATGCAGCGGAATATAAAATAGAGTCTAAAATACTAAAACTATCACAACACAGAAGCACAGAAAAGTAAATGGACACAGAGGATTGTTATCGAGGTTCACCAACTCTGTGGCTAATCCGCACCTAAGAACTCGTGCTCATGATTCAAGTTCACAATCCAGTGACTCTTTGCAGGTGGAGAAACCAGATCTTTTCCCAGGCTCAAAACTTATAACCTTTACACTTGCAAGTGGTGAACACTTAGACTTTTTACACATGGCGCAAGTGCGAAACCTTTTACAGTGTAGAGATTTTAGACCTTTCTTCACTAAATCGTACAAAGTAAGATTTAAACAAATCTTTACAAACCATTTAAACAATCCTAATGATCTCAAAGGATAAATCAAAATTTTGATTCAAGGAGATAATGGATTGTGTTTTAGAGATTAATAAAAGTTTGAAAACAAATCGAAGAAGTTTTTCATAAGATTTAGACAAGTTTAAAGCAAATTGTCATACCTTGCTTCCCAAAATACACAAATACAGGAACGTAACAAAGCCCACCATGCTACCAACGGTAAGAAATTATCCTTTCATAATCATATTATGGCTGTTAATCAGTAATCAAGAACAACAATATAAAATCTATCTCTAAACATGTCCTAAAACATTACTAAGAACTAGATCAGTGGAATGCTCCTCACTAATCAGAGAGCTTCTCGAAATACTCACGATCCTCCCGTGCTAAAGTCAAGTATCTGGGCCATGCAAAACCCAGACGTCAGAGCGTCATAGATATCATAATAATAGTATAAGCAGTATACGATATAGTATGTCATGTGCAAGTTGTCATGAGTATAAACAACAAGTAATATCAGCAACATGTGATATAACAAGCAAGATATCATGAGGCAATCATATCACGTGCATCCTATGGGTCCATGTCGCTAAGTTATCTATCCTACAGGTATATGAAATCAATTAATGTACTCCTCCATATAACTCAACAGTATATATCGCGTTACCCCCCGGGTCTACGGACGCAAGATATATCCTGTTACCCCCCGGAACCACGGAAAATGTATGAATCAAGAATGATTATTCCGTTAGCCCCCCCCCCAAATCACGGACATGAGTAATATCCTCTTGAGTTACAATTCAGTTACATTCTTGATTTCCCCATTTCCCCAGGTTTTATATTCATGTCAGGTATAGAAATAATATCTACCTAATACCAACACAGGAACAAGTAGGTACAAAATACGTCCATCAGGACAACAGGAATACGTCTATCAGGACAACAAGTCAAGTCAAACAAGTCAAGTCAAGATATATGCCCTAGAGGCCATTATTGTATAGTACTGGATTGTATATTACATTTTGGAAGCTTGGGATATACACAGATATAATAACAGTCTTGCACAATATGATAGTATGCTATTTTGTTTAATTCTATCTTAATATGTGTATATGTTTCTTTTAACATATCGCTAATATATATTGATAGAGCCCTTAGGATCTTTGCTTGACTACCAGCGTTGTGATGGCAGTCACACTAGTGGGGGCTGGGTAGTCTATAAACACGTCCTTATAGTTGTCCCTAGTTGTAGAATTATCGAGACAGGGATTCGATACTCCAGAGTAGACTAGTGTATACGCTTCTCATCCCAGCCAGGGAGATGGCCTGTCCCGCAGCTATTGGTATGCAATACCGGAGATAGTATACATGTGCTCATTGGGTTATGAATTACACTAGACGGACTCAATAGGAACTGCTGGTTAGTATTATACCTATCGTCAGTTAGCAATTCCCGGGTGACATGAGTACAGCTTAGTCCGTTGACTTGACATCACTATTCGTCTTGAGTGTGTTCCTACTGTACTTAGATTACTACCCTACCACGGCTCAAATGAGTCGTGCAAACAGAAAATGAGTCGTGCAAACAGGTAGTGGTTGGGTGCAGTCCCAAAGCACTGGGAGGCAGTAGTGGATAGAAAGGATTCGTCTCTCCCGGTATTGGGAGTTGATATCGCGCTATATTCGGATAGCCATTACACAAAGTCCCTAGCCAGGGCAAGCGGGATTTACTGGTAGGTACACCAGTAGTTTCTCAGGGTGTATTGGGCTTTACACCGACACGACTTATTGTGTTATTAGGGGTCTGACGGTTACCACCCCCTAGGCCCGATATGCGATACTCTTAGACGAACAGACCGGACTGTATGAAAATTGTCATAGATAGTCTCAGTAGGAGTTCGGATGAGTTTGCTCGTCGGCCTTCTTATCGACAGATACTTGGGTAGCCATTACGTACAACTAGTGCCACTGACGGACTTGTGGTTAAACCCACTGCCAGCGTACTGTCGAGTCTTTAGAGTCCCACACAGAGGGTTTTCATGGTTCAGGCGAAACGATGTAGAGGCCGTATGGTTTTACGTGCATGGTTCCGATCATATACGTGTACTAGCTGCACAGATGTTGTTCGGACGGATAATACTAGTGGGCTTTGGTTTAACCCAGATTCTAGTATTATATTATTGGATTATTATTATCTCATTGTATTCGTATTTTTTGGAGTACGAATACGGGTATGTATATATGGTGAGGGCATTCTTGTAATTTCACAAGAGATGCTTCTAGAAGGGGACACCTCATTATTGGATTTATCTATTTTTGGAAATAGATTAATGCGGTGGAAAATGGAGCCACATTGGCATGGTGAAGCATGGCTCATTTCATTTGTTTATGTGTTTGGGTTTACTATTGAAGCATGATTGTTATTTTCTATTGGAAAATAATCCATGCTTTATATGAGATAGAGAATGAGCCATCCTTCACTATCACAAGACTTAGCTCATTTGCTCTTTTCTTCTCTCTCTCCATTTTCTTCTCTTTCTTCCTCAAGACCCTAACTCTCATATGAGTTGTGAATCCTAGGGTCAGTTGAGATTAAATACTCCAATTAACACTCTACATCTTCTAAGTTATCTAGTTTAGTGAACTAGGTATTTTAGTTACCTCGGTTTAGAGGTTGGAGCTTCAATCATAGACTCTAGGGTGGATCGTCTTTGACAGGAGGAGACCGACGTTTAAGCGCAATCCGGATCTTTAAGGAGCTCAAGAAGAGGAGGAGAAGAAGATCTGAAGGACAAGAAAAAAGGAGGTATAAACTCTTACATAGTAGTTAGAACTTCCAAGTAGTATAGCTAGTTAAGGTTTCCATAAAAATCCTGGAGTTTAGGTCGGTGTTCCAAAGTAAGAAAATCGTTTTTTTGTAAATTCCGTCTCCCCACAAGTGCGTGGGGGTGTGCGACATCGACTTACAGTTTGCATGGTAAGTATTACATGGCAATTATGTATTAGCCCGATAATGATAACAATATTGAGATATTATGGATACATGAAATCAGTCAGTATATTATCATGATTAGAGATAGTATAAATATGTCAATAAAAGAGATGTATTTTCACGCATTATTATTTCTCTTTAAATAGAATAAGGTTATTATAATGTATTTTATTTTTCTGAAAAGACTTGGAACTAGTTTCACTTTGCAATAATTAATAAAAACAGGTTTTATATATATATATATATATATATATATATATATATTACTTAACATTAAAATACCATAAACTTATTTAAAGGTTCCAGATGTAAAGAAATACCTGAACTTTATATTAAGGAATTCATATGGAACTAAACTAAAAACCTGGCCATCAATGCATTTACTACACTATAGATTATAATTAGCAATGATCATATATATGCAGCTATGGTCATTTCAAATAGTTATTTTGTATAATAATTAATATACAGTATATAGTCTTGATTCGTATTAAATGATCATTACGTATTCATTGGTTTAAATTGTGTTCTTTCCACTACAGTTTTCATCAAGTTACTAATGCGCAGTATTCATAGTAGCATCAGGGTAAACAACATATGAAGAAGGTGATTTCAAATAAGTTTTCATTGCAATGTTTTTTTTGTTACAATAGTGATAAGTGTGTTGATTTACAGTATGTTTAGTACATGCCACTAATAAGAAATAAGGAAATTAACCTTGCATGTAGATAACTAAACAACACAATATATATATATATAGAGAGAGAGAGAGAGGGGTTAACGGAGGAAAGAGTTCATAGGAGGGAATTTCCTTCTGTGGCGTCGAAAAAATACCCTCTATCTTCATCGTAATCATCTAAGATGTGGGTACATCAAATTTCATGTGATTCTACAACATTTTCACCGTTGATTTAGTGGGTTCAAAATTAACGGTTTACCGACAATAGAACTTTTTACATTGCTAAATCAACGGTGAAAAGGCTGTAGAATCATATGAAATTTGGTGTACCCACATCTTAGATGATAACGATGAAGATGGTGGGTGCCGATCGACGGAAAAAATGAGAGAGGGTGTATTTTCTCGACGCCATAGAAGTAAATTCCCTCCTATGGCATCTTTACTCCATTATTCTCATATATATAATGCTATGTATACACACACCCCAATCTATCAATAATAATAGTCTATCAATAATAATAGTAAGTATAAGGGCAAGCTTAAATCTTGCAGTATAGGATGGAAAGTAAGTATCGTTACTTGCCTCGAGACGAACACGGAAATGACGATACACGAAGATGTGTGAACACAACACAATGCAAAAATCAAAGCTTGATCTCGGCCTGCACTTGTTTTCGGTTATGGGTAGGGTTCGGCCTTATAGAGGAAGAGGACGATGAATACGATAGCTTCTGGAGTTTGGACTCAGCTGGAGTTTTGGAGAAAAAGATGATGATGGTGGTGGTGCTTGAGGCACCGGCGGTGGAGTCGAGTAGGTGCGGTGGTCGTGGGAAGAAGATGGAGATGGCAATGGTGAGGACTCTGCGATGGGGTTGTTGGCGACGGTGAAGACGAGGCAGAGGCTCTGGCTGTGGAGTTGAGGTCGAGGGAATCGGCGATGTTGTCGGTCGAAAGGGATGATGGATTGCTCGGTGTTGAGGGTGAAGGTTGTGTGGGTTTAGAGGAGTCGGGTGCGGTGGTTGGCAGAAGAAGAAGACAGTGGTCTCGGTTATTAAAGGATGCATGGTTTTTGGGTTTCAGTTGGGTTACGGGATATAGAGGAGAAGAAAGACTTGTTGATGATGATGGGGGAGAGAGAGCTGATGGGTTCTGTATATATATAGGTTTATAAGAAAGTTTGCACAACCCCGCACCCCCACCCCCAACCCACGCCTATTCCATGTTTTCTCACAATGCAACCTAACTCAATTAGTTTTAAAAGATGAGAATAATGAAGCAAAGATGCCATTAGAGGGGATTTCCTACTATCGCGTCGAAAAAATACCTCCTCCCTCACATGAAATTTGGTGTACTCACATCTAAGATGATAACGATGAAGATGGTGGGTGCCGATCGTCGGAAAAAAATGAGGAAGGGGTATTTTTTCGACGCCATAGGAGGAAATTCCTCCTATGCCTCTTTCCTCCATTATTCGCTTAAAAGATTTACAAGATTTACAAGATTTGTTAAGGATATACAAAGATTTTTCGATATCTCATAGCCATATAAAATAATAGCATGAGCATAAATTATAAATATTCATATTAGTTAACAAAACTAAGCAATCAAAGTCAAACAATAAAAACTGAATAACATCAAATAATATAGCTATCCAAATATATATAGGTCCAAGGTAACGTTAAATTAATTATAATCCATTTAATAAACTTAGAAAACCATAATATAAGAGAAAAACATAACCACCTATAGTTCACTTTATTCTATCTTAACTAAAATATTAAACTCCAAATAAAAACAGTGTTCAAATGCAGGTGGGTTGGATACAAAATTTGATATCACACATAACCATCCAAATACTAATAACAATAACCCAAAGACAATAATTAAAATTGTCCAAGTCATATATAATATAATTAACGTACGATTGTGCTAAGGTGTTACATTATATCCAACAACAAAAAGAATTTCGTTCTCGAAATTCGTGAAAACAAGAAAAGACAAAAACAAAGAAAACACAGATTTAAGAAAACAAATGTGGGAATCTACGTGGAATCTCCTCTTAACGTTCCCATGTAGACTCTCCATACGAATGACTTCCCCATAACATAAGCACTAAAGGGATCATTTTATTTTTGAGAACCTTTTCTCTTCGATCCACTATAGCCATCGGTTGCTCTTCGGAAGTCAAGCCATTCTTCAACGTCAATTATGAGTGATCGATGACGTGAGACTCATCTCGAACTGTAACAACCCTAATTTTTCTATACAAATTTTTTTTCAAATATTTTTTTCAAAATCCATAAAGAGATATTTTAGCCTGAGCACAAAATATAAGTAATTATTTTGCTTTTTAATTACAAGTTAAAAGAATGTAACAACTCCATTTTTAGTGTATAAAAATTTGCTTGAAAATTAATGTATACTTGGGGTATTAACATTTTCTGTAACTACTTTAAGTAATTAAAAAACTCCATAATTACAAGAAAGAGCTTGTAGCTCATTGGTAATACCTTGCACTGCTGAACCAAGCCACCAGAGTTTAAATCCCATGGCCCACATTATTTTTAATATTTTTTTGTTTTAAAATTTTATAGAAGCCCAACAGTCCACACAAGATAACTCTCAATTTTTCCACTACACCCACAAATGTAAATATACCAAAGCCTACACCTCGAGACCCCCCACCTCCCGACACTTCGACTCAGCCCGACTCGGGCCGGCGCCGCCGGGCGGACTCGGCCGGACGGCCAAGTCACCTGAAGGAAAATTGTGGCCCTTCAACTCCCCCACTCCTCTGCATACTTCAATTTCTGATATCAATTCCAGAGGGCACATTAACTCACTTTTACTCCATTTTTAATACATTTTTCACATATTTTTACATTTTTTTAAATTAAAACCCTACATCTATCCTAACCCTAACCTAATCCTATAAATACACCCCTACTCTCTACCTTCTCACCCTAAAACTCTGAGCCAACTCTCTAAAATTCTCAAGAAATCTTGTGTACTTTGAAAACGAGCACGAAGTGAAGCTACGGCGAAATTCCCGACGAACTTCCGGCAATCGTTCTAGGAACTCTCGGCGACGAATCGACGCACCGGCGATTCCTATTCTTCCATCTCACTCTCGTTATTGTCCAAAACCCGTAAGTCCCATTTTCTATCTCTCTTTTCTATTCTAAAAATACAGATTTACAAACCCGACGGAATCGGAACAAATCCGATTTTCCGATTCGGTTTTCTTGTAAAACTTCACTTCTCGTTAATACAATTATGCTTAAACTCTCTCATGTTGACTATTAAACACTGATCAACCAAATTGATCAAGTTTCATTTCATAAAATGATGGCTATTTCACTTTATCGTATTTTTCATTTAAATACCATATTGTTTCAATTATACATTTAACTTCATTAAACTTGCTATACCTTTAAGTAGACCATGAGGTAATGACCTACCCCCTCACACACTCATATGCAACATAATATGACACCCTCGAGAACTTAGAATACGGTAAAACAAACATTTTCATTTAAATACCCTTTACTTAATAAAACCATTTCTAAAAGATTTAGTATTGATACATCTTTACAAATAAATAATATTGAGTTAATAAAAAATATCTAGACTCAGCCAATTAAGGACCATCGCACTCATTAGGACAGAGGAAGGTTGTGGGCATTCAGTCGTTTATCTAAACCTGACTTTGTGGTGCCTAGGCTAGACAAGTGAGAAAGGTAACTTTAAAAGGCTCGTCTCACGGTGATTCGTGAGCGGATCCTTCCTTTCTTCACTTGTACTTACCTGGCCACAATTGGCGGTGAAGAGGCGATTTGAGATATCTCACAACTTATCGCTTTGGACCAGTTAGGAGCAGTCTAGTTGACTTAGGAGACCCTAGGACATAAAATACAGGAAATTGACATCTTTACAAATAAATACTATTTACTTAATAAAACCATTTTCTAAACGATTTAGTATTTATACTATCTTTGCAAAGCGCCGCTACAACCCATTTTGGGGAACCCGTTCGGGATGGTGCGGATTATCGCACATCCTCGGGCTTAGTAGTGCGAGATTCAGACCTCCGCAAATAGCATTCGGTCTCGAAAGATTTAAAATACGACTTCTTAAGGAAACGAGATTTCTAGAATATTATAGATATATACAAAAATTATTTTCATATAAATATATGTATATGTAACATAAACATATCTATTTTTGAAGTATTATAAATATTCCACCTTTCCTACAATATCATAAGAATCAAATTATTTTTCTGACTCAGAGTGAGTCTTATTATAATCTGACTTGAATATAATTCAAATACAATCTACAATCTACAATTTACAGTCTACAATCTTGTAACACTTCGAAAATCGTTTAGGCGGTTTTTTCGGTAATCAGCAAAATTAGCAGTCTTTTCCGTAAAAAGTCGAAATGATTATTTTTTCAATATAGGCCTAATTATACAAAATCTAGATAAGATATTGCTAAATTTGGTCACTAAATTATCACTTAAAATTTTCTAATTAATTAATTTTTTTTCCTTAATTAATTATTTTTTAATATTATTTTTAGCTTTTAAAAATACATTTAATTAGTGATAAATATAAATTTAATTGGGTAAATTACATAATTAGGAACCATTATAAACTAAAATTAAGTGTAACAAAAATTTTAGCAAACCATTTCAAGTTTAGTTATTTATGGTAAAATGGGTTGGAAAAATGAAATGAAAAGGGTTTTTTTTGAAAAGTTTTGATATAACATGCATTAATTGAGCTTTTGAGATGATTTCTTCATAGAATTTTCTACACATTCCCTCATTCTCCTCTCCCTTTTGCTCCAGGCCGAGCCCCCTTCCAGCAACAGCCCCCACTTTCTCCAACTTTCTTTGCTTCAAAATCACGCTAAAATCATCAAAAATCCACAAAAATCCACCATTTCCTTCACTAATTCAAACCTAACCCTTATGCTATCCCTTCTCAAGCCCAAATTGGTTTAAGACAAGGTGAAAGGAGACCTCTTTAGAGGCTAGGTGCAAGGGGATCACAACTTGGGAGGTATAATTTTTAATCTAGTTGTTAAATTGGTAGCTTAAATATGTTAAATTAGATATCTAAAGTGTGAAATTTGGTTAACTTTGCTTGCTCATGAATTTCAAGAGAAGGGTTGATGTTCTAATTAGGGTTTGATGTAGGATAAGTGGGTTTAAGTTAGTGTGGTGGGTATCTAGTGGGTTAGATCGGATATTTGTGCGATGTTACGATCGCGATATCGTTAATTCGCGACGTTTGCATTGTTATCGGTATGCTAATTGCTTACTAGATTTTTATAAATATTAGGAGGTGGTCTAATTAAGATATATGGACGATAGATATAGCATCTTATACGACTATTAGTGTGTGCGAATGCGGAGTTTTGTCTAGTCGGGTTTTAGTTTTGGCGGTTGCCCCGAAATGACGATTTTAGTTAAGGTTTTAGCGATTTTCGTGTGTTTTCCGCGCACCGAGTGCACGTTGTGATTAATTCATGAGCGTTGATCTTTTCATATGGTGACCTGCGTTGTTTCATGAGGTGAAATCTTATGTTGTGTGTTATGCAATTCTAGGATCGGTTGCGGAAATATCGGACGCGACACGCAAAGTCAAAGCGGTGGTTGGATCGGATTAGTGAGACATTCAGGTGAGTAGATGTATTCATCTATGGCGGAATCGTCTACATGGCGCGAGACGCCCCATAGTTAGGATTACTTTATTACTTGCAACAATATGCATTGTTAATTTGTCGACCCCCTCATTCATATTGTATACCTTTATAGCTATTCGTCTCCTAGAATTGCATGGATATCCATATACACATGTGTGATATCTGTTAGTTATATGTATGCCCTAAAGGCCATTACTATACATAGGATGTATATTGTAGTGGATACTTGGACATATATAGGGAGGACTTTCTTACTCGACATGATAGTATGCTATCTGGTTGATCTTTACCTTAACGTGTACACTGATAGTCTCTCTGTTACATGTTGGTAAAGCCCTTAGGATGAGTACTTGACTACCTGGACTATGATGCGGATCATACTAGTGGGGACATGGTAGTCCATAAGTACATCCTTCAAGGTCCCTAGTCGTAGGTATATCGAGACAGGGCATCGATATACCAGAGTAGACTAGCGTATACCTTCTCGACCCATACAGATGGGCGATGGATGATCCCGTATCCATTGGTGTTTGACATCAGAGATGATATACGGGTGCTCAGTGGAGACTGGGTACACTGGACGGACTCGCCGAGAACTCCCAGATGGTATTATACCTTACGTCAGATGGCAGTTCTCTGGTGACACTGGTACAGAGTAGTCTGTTGACCCGAGATCGTCATAGAGTCTTGTGTGGTTCCCACTGTGCTTTGATTTCCACCTTACCACGTCTAAGAGGGCGTGCAAAACGGTGGTTTTTGGGTACAGTCCCGAGTCACATAGAGGCAATGAGCGATAGGAGGGGATCCGTCTCTCCCGGTATAGGGGGTTGATGTTGCGCTGTGTTCGATTGGCTATAACCGGAAATCCCTGGCCAGGGTTGCTGAGATTTACTGGTAAGTGTTACCAGTAGTTTCTCGAATAGTTATAGACCTCATATCGACACGACTTATCGAGCTATTGGGGTCTGACGTTTACTACCCCTAGGCGAGATATGCGACATATCAGACGACGAGACCGGACTGTACGGTAAGTGTTACTGGTTGGATTCACAGGAGTATGAGCGGGCTTGCTCGTCGATCTTCTGATCGCTCAATACCCGGGTGGCCGTTACATTTAGCAGACCGCTTGCGGCTTGTGGGTGTTTGATATGATCAGCATCTGCTACCGGCGTATTGACGAGTCTTTAGAGTCCTACACAGAGGTTTCCTGGCTCAAGCGAAACGAAATAGGAGCGCATATGAGATATGTGCGGGACCGAGAATAATGCGTGTATGTGATACCGTATTCTATTCTCGCGATGAATGTATCGATTGGTTGTATGCGATATAACCTAGTTATCGAATCAAGGATTGATTCGATAAGCGATACATAGGATACTAGTCGGTTATATGCGATATAACCGGATCGTTAAATCAAGTGTTGATTTAATGATTTAATGCATAATTGTATATTTGATATATTACTTTGCATTAATTAGTATTTGTTCACTTTAAATGGATTTTCTCACTTGATGTGCAAGTTGTATATGTGATATATTTTTGTGCACATGTTTGTATCATGTTTGATGATACATACTCATTTGGTTAAGTGTAAAGAATTAAACCATGGTTAAGATGATGATTAGGGTTTTGCTTATTTATTTATTCATTTATTTATTTATTTCTTTTTGGCAAAAGAAAAGAAAATGGTGGCTTGATTTGTTTGCTAGTTGAAGCTTCATGAAGCTTTGACTAAGTGACCATTTTTGTTTTCATGCTTAACCCTAACCATTCCACTTAACCCTAGTTCATTCTCTACACTTGACCATGGTTGGTTTATGATAAGTATTCATTTATTTTCTATTTGGAAATAACTTATCATATTATTCATCTTCTTCTTCTTCTTCACAAGAAGAAAAGCTTGCTTCATCAATGGTGATTTGAGCAAAAGTGTGAGAAATCCAATTCTAAAGTGAACCCACTTCCTATTTCCTCATCCTCTACCTCTTGCCAAGTAGTATAGGGTGTTTTCTTCACAAGTTTCATGACTTGGTGAAGTGGGAGCTTGATCTAGTGATGCCTCGACGTAGATCATCTTCGGCATCGAAGCCGACGACCAAGCCCGCCCATTTCTTCGATGAAGCCGATGCTAGAGTCCGGGATGCGATTTGTACAGCAAGGGGACTTCATCGCGGAGCTATGGAGGTGGAGAACCGGATCTACAAAGGTTGTATTTCCGTTCTTGTAGTTAAGTTGTTAACTAGTTTCATTTGTCGCCTAAAATCTAGTTAACGATCCATATTAGGGTTTCTCGGCACCCGTAAAATTTGAAATTGGCATGGTTGATGCCTTGTGAGACCTCCTTAGAGTGCCTAGTAACCCTACAGTGGTATCAGAGCCTAGCTAGAGCCTTAGGCGATGCGTAGACGGAGTTTGAAGTCCGATCGAACCAAAACCCTAACCCGAAAACGACTCTCTGTACATTTTTTAAAACCTGGGTTTTTTCCAGATTAAAAATGCTTAAAAAATTCAGCAGGGAATTCTAAGAATTACGATGCAAAATTTTCCAAGAGAAGAGTCCAATGTGCGGCGGAACCGCGGCAGAAGCCTGGCTTCTGCGGCGGTTCCGCGGCACGATGATGACGTCATCACTCCCTTTTTGCACAGTAATTCCTATTTTATTATGCTGAGTTTTCTGGGAATTTTAATTTGACTCAAAAGTTGAGTGTTCTGGGGTTGCATTGGGAATCGAAGATTCGATCGGATTATCAAGTTTTGTCTATGTGTTTTTTCGGGTAATTTTTGAATATGTTAAAAAGTTTGATCGGATATAAATACCCACTTTTTCCCCTGTTGGGAAATTTCCAAGTGTTGGATTTTTCTGTGGTTTAAGGACGTTCTGAGTAGTGCAAGTGACGCGATGGTCCCTTTAGAAGACAACAAACCTTAACTCGATTATGTGACCGTCTTGAACTGCCCTTTGAACCTTCGGGTTTGGGGCAGTACGACGTGCCATATGTGAGGCGTTGGCTTGACCCTTCTACGGCTGGACCGTTGGTACTGAGGCACGAACTGAACGTTTTTAGACTTATTTCATGTGTTGAGCTGTATCGGGAAAACTTGGGTGTTCGATTGTTCGATCGGAAAGTTTAACATTTTCTATCTTATTCGGAATGTGATACAATAATTGGAATTCACAAGTAGTTATGAGATAACTGAATGAATGTTATAAACATAGCAGTTTAGTCTCACTTGATCGGTTGCCACGGAATTTTGATGTGATCAAAAGTCCGTCGCAATCACGTAGCGTACGCGGATACTCGCCGGGTAAACTTAATAGACAGCCTCGCTCCATAGCCCCGACCAAGTGACTGTAGGAGAACCCCGTCGCCGAAAGCATCCGTTCGGGTGCTCGCGGTAGCGGTGTTCCGCCTTGGTGCACTTCGTCGACGGCGTCGGGGGTGCGGCCGTCTACTAAAGTTTGCGACGAGCATTCGATCAGGATGTCGGGAATCTTGTTGAATTGCCCGACTTGATATTGAAAAGTGTTTTCGATTTTGAGACTAAAATGCGGGGTTTATAATTGTTAGGCATGCGGTGTCTAAGTAATTCATTTGGTCAGGCATGCGATGTCTAAAGCGGTTGCGGATTCCAATTGTTGTAGTTTTACACTTTCTTTTCTGTGACCGTAAGTGTAATATGTGATATCGCCGGTTTCGTTGCTATATGTCAACGACAATTGGGATGCGCATATTTACTTACGTTGATGACATGTGATGTTATGTGTTGCTGGATATGTTATATTAGATCGTCGTGTTTGAATAGCCGGGGGTTTTTATGTGAGATGAGTGTTTTTCATTTTCATTCATGTAAAAACTTGTATGTAATATTCTTTTATTGGGGCACTTCCAGGTTGCGGAAGTTGTCACCGTTTGTATATTATTTACTTTTCCGCACTAAGATAGACCCAAGGAGGGGAGCACAAGTAACCGGGTTCTAGGGTCCAGTGGGAGACCAACTCGAGGAGTCGAGTCCGGGTCTCCTAACTCTAGAATTGGTAGGGTTGCTTGCCGCTCTCGTAGGGGTCTAGGGATGTGGGTTTGGCTATTCATCGCGACCGTGGAATCCGTGTTTTATACTGGCTCGTATTGAAAACACGGACGTCCTAGTATATCCAATATTTCATATGTTTCATCTGCTGCGATATCTGTGATGTGATCATGTGATGTTATGTGATAGATACTGTATATAGTATATATGATATATTATATAGATGTTACTTATGTTTTACACCCGCGCTAGCCCTGCCCTGCTCTGCCGTTAGTTACCTAACCTAACGGTGCACGAGGGGACATCGAGGCGAATGCGGATGGCATAAGTGTACATCGTATTTATCTGTGATGTTTAGGTACTTAAATGATGGAACTTCATTAATGAGATTAATGAAATAAAAGAAACCTAAGATGTTGTGGAATTGAATTTCAAAATAAAACAGGTAGCTACAGTTCTTGCTTTGTACAGCGGTATATATGATATATCCTGCACCTTATTCGATGAGGAAAGGACCGAGATCCCTTCATCGGGAGTGACTCCTTTAGCAATAACTGGCAGATATTACACACTCGGTTTATCTTTTGATTGCTTTTAAGAGTTCTGCTTTGCACAGTGATATATATGATATATCCTGCACCTCATACGAGGAGGAAAGGACCGACGATCCCTTTACCGGGAGTGACTCCTTTAGCAAAACTAGAAAAGCCTCAAAAGCACTCCATTTTAAAATCATTTGATTCTACAACGATATCAAGTTCATTACGCAATAGGTTTTCAGAAAAACCTGTCGTAGCCCTCCGTCATTTCAGATAAGTACTAGTTAGTATTCGTGCTACGTTTGTTGACTATGTTAAGGCGTAGTGTGCGGTAGCTAATTAGTGCTTATCTGCATAAGCATATGATGTGATTGGATTAGGGTAGTCGTGCGACTTTGTTGACTATGTTAAGGGTCGTGCGGGTGGGTTTAATTCAATCGGGAAATGACGGGTTGAACTTGACCAGCACTTATGATTTGTTGACTATGTTAAGGTCATATAGCTGCTAGGGGCAAAATTATCGGGAATTTCAAGTGTTGAAATTTGCAATGAGATTGCATACCTTCTATGAGATAGTTGGATCCCGATACCCACTGCGAGTAATTGTTACTCCTGGGAGAGTTTTACACATTACAATTAGCCGATCAAGTAGGTGTCTAGAAAGGTGTCAACGGGGTTACGCCTCTGGGAAAACGAGGTTTACTGTAATTAGGTCCGTGCGAAAGAACGGGGAACCTCCCTCAAAGTACCGACACTGGTCTGGCTGAAAGATTGGCGAACTTGTAGTGTGTAATTAATCCCGGCTAGTCTTTCCTTTTAGGGTTTGAAGGAAGATTTGATAAAAAGCAGTGGGAGCCATCCTGATTAGATAAAATAATAAACAATCTATTCTTGCAAGAGCATACGCTGAGTGTTTTCTTCTCTCTCTCTCCAGGTAGCGACCATATCACGCCTTAATCAAGATAATAATACGGAATATTGACCGAACCCGCTTGTTATACTGAGCTGGGGAACGTTGGTCCCGCTCCAACTTATAATTGTTATAAGACAGAGCAGGAAATTGGGGATTACCAGAATTTCCATGCCGCCCAAACGAAGAGAGTGCATGCTGATGCATCATCTTCGGGTGTGTTCATTACAAAGAACTGTTTCTCCGTATCCTCTACGTCCTGGGTATGTGATACCAGGTCAGGATCCCAGATATATAATCTGTTACATAGGGCTACAGAAAGGTAGAAAAACTGAGAACGGGTGATAAGTTTCATGAGACAGAGAACGGGGCAAGTGTTGCAGCCAAGTCTGTTGGTCACTGTCACCCTGTATTACCAATACATTGATTCTGAACGAATGTTATTAGATACCGAACCTGATATACAAAATTATATCTGTCTCTTTATTAGTAAAGAAACGATAAAATTTTGTATTGATGGATAATGTTTTGAACATTTCCTCTATCAAAAGTTGATCGGTTCAGGCACGTTATCTAAAAGCATTAATGTTCTAAATCAAACTACAGTTCTTTAGTATACGGAACACACACAAGAGGAAGAGTTCAAAAATGAACGAATCCTTCTTGAGGCATTGTAGACTAGGTCATATCAATATGACCCGACTAGCTGAAGTTACATGTAGATGCATATTTAAATCAGTTTCAATTTACATCTTGTGAAACTTGCCAGTCATGTCACAGAGATAAGATGACACCAGCTCTGTTTATTGGAAACAGAGAAAGAGTTAGTGAACTCTTGGGATGATACATGTTGATGTATGTAGGTCCCCTGTCTACACTTGCCAAGACCGGTTCTTTATACTTCATTACATTCTCTGATGATCTTTCGAGATTCAGACCTATGTTCCTGTTGAAACACAAGTCCGAACCTTTTGAGAAATTCACAGAATATAAGTTAGAAGTAGAGATCCAAAATACGAGTATAAGTATTATGTCCTTTGATGAGATCAAGGAGGAGAATACTTAAGCACGGAAATCCTGGACTATTCTAAAGGAGAATGAGATTCTCTCTCAGCATTACTCCTCCGTATACACCATAGCACGATGGTATATCGGGACGGAGCAATTGCTCCCTATTCGATATGGTGCGCTCTATGATGAGTACTACTGAGTTTGCTATTTCCTTTTGGGAGTTATGCACTTGAGAAGCTGCATACCTATTGAATAGGGTTCAAATCAAATCAGTTGCCTACCACTTCATATGTGATATGATAAGGGAAGAGCCCATCTCTTAAGTTAGTTAAGATTTGGGGTTGTCCAGCCTATGTCTGAAAAGCAAAATCCGGACAATCTCGAGGCAAGATCTGTAATGTACAACTGGAAATGTTCCAGCTATACAAACTGCAGCTGATGATTTGATAGAACCAAAGGATTCAATAGTTACCAACGAACCTCAGCCTCTCCGCCGATCTAGTAGGGTTCCTCACCCACCTGAGAGATACTTCGGTTTCTCTATGACAGTGGGAGCGAGGATTGCATCATGAGATGATGACCCAACTAGTTTCGAGCTGGCCATCAGGAGTGGGACTCTGTAAGAATGGCTGGATGCTTAGCGATCTGAGATGGAATCCATGTACACCAACAAAGTATGGACTTTGGTTGCTATATCTGAAGGGTTAAATCCCCATCAGGAGCAAGTATATCTTGAGAAGATTACTTGGTGTAGATGGAAAAGTTGAGACTTTCAAAGCTAGACTTGTTAAAGCTTTTCGTCATCGACCAGGCGTGGATAATGATGAAACCTTTTCAAATGGCTATGCTTAAGTCCATCCAGATCTTACTTGCCACGGCTACATACCATGACTAAGATATCTTGCGGTTGGGTGCCATGACTGCTTTTCTAAATGATGTTTTAGAAGAGAACATCTATAAGTACACAGCCAGAGGGTTTCGTAGACAGTGGGAGCAGCGGAAACGTGTACAAGATGCTTTATAGGATAAAGCAGGTATCGCGGAGTTAGAACATCTGTTTTGATGTGTTAGTCAAAGAGTTTGACATCATCAAAATGGTAGATGAACCTTGTATAAACAAAAAGGTAGTAGGGAATATAGTAACGATCCTCGTAGAGTACGTGGATGACATACTTTAGATAGGGAAGGAGTTTCCTATGCTACGCTCGGTCAATCTCCGCTTATCACAATGATTCTCCATATAGGATCAAAGTTATACCTCCTAAATCCTGGGTTTTGGATCTATGAGATAGATCTAAATGGATGTTAGGATACTCACTAGTTATAGTGAGATGGTATCAACCGATCCTGAGGAGAATCACTGGAAGGGTTCCAGGGTGATAAAGACGACTGAATGTCAGTCACAGGCATTGTCTTTACCCTCAGTAAAGGGATGGTATGTTGGAAGAGTTCCAAGCAAGATACCGTGGCATACTAGACGATTAAGGCTGGATACATCGCTACTCAAGATGCTACCAAAGAGACTGTCTGGGTGTATATTTGTTCATGAGATGAACTGAGTTCCTCCCATTGTGTGACAATGGAGTTGTGGCTTATGCCAAGGAACGTCCATCCCATCAGTGATCCAGAAATATTCTAAGGCAGTATTACCTGATCATGGAGATGGTTGATCTCTAAGGGATCGAGGTTAGGAGAGTAGACTCAAAGGACAACACGGCGGATCCACTCACAAAGGCCTTTTCCCAGAGAGAGACTTTTATGGGATGGTTGAGTATGAGATACTACAACCACTGCTATCAGATGGCCCTAGTGCAAGTGGGAGATTGTTAGTTATATGTATGCCCTAGAGGCCATTACTATACATAGGATGTATATTGTAGTGGATGCTTGGACATATATAGGGAGGACTTTCTTGCTCGACATGATAGTATGCTATCTGGTTGATCTTTACCTTAACGTGTACACTGATAGTCTCTCTGTTACATGTTGGTAAAGCCCTTAGGATGAGTACTTGACTACCTGGACTATGATGCGGATCATACTAGTGGGGACATAGTAGTCCATAAGTACATCCTTCAAGGTCCCTAGTCGTGGGTATATCGAGACAGGGCATCGATATACCAGAGTAGACTAGCGTATACCTTCTCGACCCATACAGATGGGCGATGGATGATCCCGTATCCATTGGTGTTTGACATCAGAGATGATATACGGGTGCTCAGTGGAGACTGGGTACACTGGACGGACTCGCCGAGAACTCCCAGATGGTATTATACCTTACGTCAGATGGCAGTTCTCTGGTGACACTGGTACAGAGTAGTCTGTTGACCCGAGATCGTCATAGAGTCTTGTGTGGTTCCCACTGTGCTTTGATTTCCACCTTACCACGTCCAAGAGGGCGTGCAAAATGGTGGTTTTTGGGTACAGTCCCGAGTCACATGGAGGCAATGAGCGATAGGAGGGGATTCGTCTCTCCCGGTATAGGGGGTTGATGTTGCGCTGTGTTCGATTGGCTATAACCGGAAATCCCTGACCAGGGTTGCTGAGATTTACTGGTAAGTGTTACCAGTAGTTTCTCGAATAGTTATAGACCTCATATCGACACGACTTATCGAGCTATTGGGGTCTGACGTTTACCACCCCTAGGCGAGATATGCGACATATCAGACGACGAGACCGGACTGTACGGTAAGTGTTACTGGTTGGATTCACAGGAGTATGAGCGGGCTTGCTCGTCGATCTTCTGATCGCTTAATACCCGGATGGCCGTTACGTTTAGCAGACCGCTTGCGGCTTGTGGGTGTTTGATATGATCATCATCTGCTACCGGCGTATTGACGAGTCTTTAGAGTCCTACACAGAGGTTTCCTGGCTCAAGCGAAACGAAATAGGAGCGCATATGAGATATGTGCGGGACCGAGAATAATGCGTGTATGTGATACCGTATTCTATTCTCGCGATGAATGTATCGATTGGTTGTATGCGATATAACCTAGTTATCGAATCAAGGATTGATTCAATAAGCGATACATAGGATACTAGTCGGTTATATGCGATATAACCGGATCGTTAAATCAAGTGTTGATTTAATGATTTAATGCATAATTGTATATTTGATATATTACTTTGCATTAATTAGTATTTGTTCACTTTAAATGGATTTTCTCACTTGATGTGCAAGTTGTATATGTGATATACTTTTGTGCACATGTTTGTATCATGTTTGATGATACATACTCATTTGGTTAAGTGTAAAGAATTAAACCATGGTTAAGATGATGATTAGGGTTTTGCTTATTTATTCATTCATTTATTTATTTATTTCTTTTTGGCAAAAGAAAAGAAAATGGTGGCTTGATTTGTTTGCTAGTTGAAGCTTCATGAAGCTTTGACTAAGTGACCATTTTTGTTTTCATGCTTAACCCTAACCATTCCACTTAACCCTAGTTCATTCTCTACACTTGACCATGGTTGGTTTATGATAAGTATTCATTTATTTTCTATTTGGAAATAACTTATCATATTATTCATCTTCTTCTTCTTCTTCACAAGAAGAAAAACTTGCTTCATCAATGGTGATTTGAGCAAAAGTGTGAGAAATCCAATTCTAAAGTGAACCCACTTCCTATTTCTTCATCCTCTACCTCTTGCCAAGTAGTATAGGGTGTTTTCTTCACAAGTTTCATGACTTGGTGAAGTGGGAGCTTGATCTAGTGATGCCTCGACGTAGATTGTTCAGTTGATAAAACTGCATGTTTAATATGACATTTTTCCTACTATTTCTATATAATAAAAGGTGTTTATTATAATATATGATACATATGAGGGTTTATCTATAAAAATACTATTTTCATGTGTTTATATATTATAAATAACATTTTGTAGGAAAAAGTAAGCATATAATATCCATGTAACATTTGGTCCATTTAAATATGCTTACCTTATTAATAACTTTGACCAATTCTTAATGGTTAAGTTAATATCTCAATAAAACAAACTCTACTAATATTGTTTGTTGAGTTATTGTGCAGAATTTTCAGGACTAAAATCAAGGAAATCAAAATTGGCAAATCAAATCTACCAAAGATATTCAAGAAACTAATTCTGGTAGAAATGTAGAAAAGATTTTCAAAGTATAGATACTCAAAAGATTACCAAGTGTTACAGATATGAAGCTACAAAAATTAAAGGCCATGATCTCACCAAAAAGGGGCGGATCCGCGGCCAAACCTATCCAATGGCCGCGGTTCCGCCGCGGATTTGAAGAGTTGAGATATGGGATTGTGGTGGTTAGGATCCTAACAACTATTTTCCATATTAGGAAACGAGGGTTCTGGCTCTGTGACTATAAATAAGGACCGAGAGCCTCTTGGAAAAATTATCAAGCCGAAAAGATCACGAATTCCAAGACGGCTCACGCATCCAGGCTGATCATCAACTGTTCGTCTACCTCCTTGGAAGAGATCGAGAAGCAAACTAGTCTTTGTAATCATTTTCTAAGGAATCAAAGTGTAGATTGTTCAAGTTGATTAATAAAGGTAGTTGTTTTATTTAATTCTTTTGCATTTTACATTATGACATTTTTCCTATTATTTCTATATAATAAAAGGTGTTTATTATAATATATGATACATATGAGGGTTTATCTGTAAAAATACTATTTAATATGACATTTTTCCTACTATTTCTATATAATAAAAGGTGTTTATTATAATATATGATACATATGAGGGTTTATCTGTAAAAATACTATTTTCATGTGTTTATATATTATAAATAACATTTTGTAGGAAAAAGTAAGTATATAATATCCATGTAACATTTGGCCCATTTAAATATGCTTACCTTATTAATAACTTTGACCAATTCTTAATGGTTAAGTTAATATCTCAATAAAACAAACTCTACTAATATTGTTTGTTGAGTTATTGTGCAGAATTTTCAGGGCTAAAATCAAGGAAATCAAAGTTGGCAAATTAAATCTACCAAAGATATTCAAGAAACTAATTCTGGTAGAAATGTAGAAAATTTTTTCAAAGTATAGATACTCAAAAGATTACCAAGTGTTACAGATATGAAGCTACAAAAATTAAAGGCCATGATCTCACCAAAAAGGGGCGGATCCACGGCCAAACCTATCCAATGGCCGCGGTTCCACCGCGAATTTGAAGAGTTGAGATATGGGATTGTGGTGGTTAGGATCCTAACAACTATTTTCCATATTAGGAAACGAGGGTTCTGGCTCTATGACTATAAATAAGGACCGAGAGCCTCTTGGAAAAATTATCAAGCCGAAGAGATCACGAAGTCCAAGACGGCTCACGCATCCAGGCTGATCATCAACTGTTCGTCTACCTTCTTGGAAGAGATCGAGAAGCAAACAAGTCTTTGTAATCATTTTCTAAGGAATCAAAGTGTAGATTGTTCAAGTTGATTAATAAAGGTAGTTGTTTTATTTAATTCTTTTGCATTTTACATTATGTTTTCCCTCTTTGTCTTTTCATCTTCTTCTCCCAACATGCGCGAGTAATTCTCCGCTTGTTAGGGTTCGTAGGATTAGGGTAGGCTAATAGATGATGAATATCTCTAAACCCTTTTTAAGTCCTATAAAGTTTAGGAACTTTATCAAAAGAATCATTAACATCCTAATCGGGCGCGCTAGCAATTCTTTGCTAGTTCCGACCGCGATTAGAGATTAGATTAATGATTGTTTTGGTAAAGGCTAGATATGAACGGAGTTCCGTGTCGAGATAAGGGTTAAGAGTGGGATTCCTTTTCCCTCCAGAAACCCTAATCTACACGCATCACCGTCGCTCTAGTTCTAAATCTATTAATGGATAAAAAGAGTAACTTTTAATTAATCGTCCATAACTACTAAATCCTAACGAACCCTACAAGCCCTCTTATTATATTATCTACATCTTTAAAATAATCTAGATCTATATTTTACATTCTTGTTTAACGTAGATCTAGAAACCATTCTATAAAACTCTTTATTCCTCCTCTCTTTCTCAACACATCTAAAGTAAAAGTAAAGGGTTCAACGTTTCCCAGAGGACGACCCGTACTCATCTCGGTCTAGCTACGCGCGACACCGTTATTGATTGCGGTTAAACTACAAACAAACACTCTTTCGTAACAATCAAATGGCGCCGTTGCCGGGGAACGTGCGTAATTTTTTTATTCTTGCTATTTGTGTTGAATTCTTAGACGAGTCATATCATTATTAAAACAAAACTGCAAATTGTATATTTAACGATTATTGTGTGAATTTTTGCGAGGAAATCTGGAGTCACGGACTTGAGGAAACAGGAGATCTAGGGTTTCACACTTCTCTGGTATCTTTTAGAACTCCTTCTCTCTCCTCTCATATCCAATAAAATCTATTTTCTGCAGGATTCTTTGCAAAATCGCGCCGCTCAAAAATCTTTTTGCAAATGTTTTGTGATTGGTTTTGTTTTGCATATTTTAATACGGACTTTAAGGGGCAAAGACCAAATCAAGATTAGGTGGGGATTTCATCACCCTTCCTAAGCCCCACAAATCACAAACTGAGCATATAGATCAACCCTTCATTAATTTAAAAAATATCTAGACCAGACTCTAAGGACTGTCGCGCTCAATAAGGACAGAGGAAGGTCGTGGGTAATCTATCGTTTATCCGTATTACTTTTGTAGTGCCTAGGCAAGTGTGTCAAAGGCTAGTGGTTTTTAATTAGGCCCACTACCGTGGTTCCTTCCCACTTACCTGGCACTTACCTGGCTACAAGGGTAGTACGGAGGCGGTAGAGGATTTATCCTGCGGCTTGTCCTTTGGAAGTCTAGGAGCGGTCTAGAGACTGGACCTAGGTGACCTTAGTTCTAGGGTTGCTTGTGCATCTTAGGGTGATTTGTCTTGAGTCCCACATTTTTCAAAACAAGCCAATTTTAAATCACACACACACTGCCACTTGCACTAAACCCGCTTAGTGCATGCTCGGCTGGACACGGGATCCTAATGCCCGTCTTGTCCGCGTTCCTGCTATCGACGCCGAAGTCGGTACTTCTTCATCTTCTTTTCCCCCACCACACACCACGACCGAGATGGACGGCACTCTATCAGAATATAACACCACGCTGCCACCGCCCGTAGGTGCGCAGAATCCACCGCGCATCTCTCTCCAAGAGAGATGCTATCCTATCCGTGGTCCTCTTCCCACTTGTCTATCTCTTCCACCACCTAACGGGGATAATTTCGAAATTAAACCCCACTACATCAATCTGCTGCCCAAATTTTACGGGCTTGAGTCGGAAGACGCGTACGTTTTCATCACCAAATTCGAGAACGTATGCGCAATGATGGGTACTTCACAATTGACTTTAGATGCTATGCGCTTACGTCTTCTCCCATTCACACTGTGCGACTTGGCAAAAAAATGGCTTTATAATACTGCCGCACACTCTATCACTAGTTGGGATGAATTCGTAATAGCATTTCTTAAGAAGTTTTACCCAAACCATAAGACTGCCCGTGTTAGAAGCGAGATCAACCAGTACACCCAGCTTCCCAATGAACCATTTTGGAAGTGCTTTGAACGTTTCAAAGATCTGCTTGTCCAATGTCCTCATCATGGAATCAATAGATGGGATTTATGCCGAATTATATATGAGGGCATTAATCCAGCGACAAAGCAGATGCTTGAAACAATGTGTCAATGCAGTTTCATGTCTAAAGATGATGGTGAAGCTTGGAAATATCTGGAAGACCTTGCTGAACACACGTTGCAGTGGGAAAGCGTAAGACCACCTTCAACTAAGGAAGGTGTTCACCAGCTCGATATTTCTATCGCAGTAAAAGCCGAAATGGCGGTGATACAGAAGAAACTCGACGCTATTGAGAACAAATTTTCATCATTCTCCCTAAATCAGGTCACACTTCCTAAAACCGTCTGTGGTTGTTGTTCGGATCCTTCACACTTAACGGAAGAATGTCCTATGAATGCATCGTTTCAAGCTAATGCTGCTTTTCAGCAGCGGCCTAGAAATGACCCTTATTCTTCTACGTACAATCAAGGATGGAGGAATCATCCTAACTTTGCTTGGAATCAAAACCAACAAAGCAATTATCAAAGACCTCCTCCACAGCAACCACAACCACAGAATCAGCCCCCCTTTCAGTCACAGAATCTCCAAAATCCGGCCAATATTTCTACACCCCAAGTGGCCGGTACTGACAACTCACTTGCACAAACTTTGGATATGTTCATGAAACAATCCATGCAAATTTCGGCTGAGATGAGGTCTTCTATTGATACCATAACGAAAAACTCCGCTTCCCATGGTGAGAGTATTAAATCATTAGAAAACCAAATCGCACAGTTAAACGCCGCAATGAGTGCGAGAGAGAAAGGGAAACTCCCATCTCAACCCCTACCGAATCCTGGCCATTCATAAAATCATAATGTGAATGCCGTTACTACGTTGAGATCGGGAAAAATGCTGAATAACCGAGTGGGTGAGCAATGTGATGATAGTGACACCAATGATACCCCAGCTTCTTCTTCTTCCCCTAATTCGTCTAGTCTCCCACCTTCACCCGAGCCTATTCTCTGTTTTCCCCAAGGCTCAAACCCTTCGCCCATTTCGCCAGATCTATCTAAGTCGATTCCCACTCCATTTTTGGGATCGAATCCGTCCCCACAATCTTCTCCAATGTTGGACCCAAAACTTATTGATAAAGCACCTTATCCAAACAGGTTAAGGGCAACAGACCAAGTCCACAAATGGAAAAGATTGTGGAAATTTTTAAGCAAGTTAATATAAACATTCCTCTCCTAGATGCTATTCAACAAGTTCCGTCATATGCGAAAATCCTACAGGACTTGTGCACTAGGAAGAGAAAAGTTCAAGTACCTAAAAAAGTTTTCCTTGCGAGTAATGTAAGCACAGCTTTTACACAACAACTACCCAAGAAACGAAAGGACCCCGGAAGTCCTATAATTTCTATTTCCATCGGGGGTAAAAATATCAATCGTGCTCTACTCGATCTAGGTGCTAGTGTTAACTTACTTCCGTATTCTGTTTATGAGCAATTAGGGATCGGAGAGTTAAAACCTGCGCATTGCACTCTTCAGATGGCCGATCGATCTATCACCCAACCTAGGGGTGAGCTAGAGGATGTGTTAATCAAAGTCGGGGAATTCATATTCCCTGTGGACTTTATCGTTATAGATACACAACCTGTAGCAAACCCACGCAATCAAATCCCGGTGATACTCGGTCGACCCTTTTTGGCCACTTCCAACGCAGTAATCAATTGTAGAAACGGCTCTATGACCCTATCCTTTGGAAAGAAGTCAATTGAGCTTAACATTTACAAGTTGGGAAGTGAACCCTCCGAACCCTATGCTTATGTGTGTTCTGTCGAATTAATGGATGTCGACAGCAGCGAATTTGATCAACCTCATGATACTGACTCTTTTCATATGTTGTTGCTTGACACGGACTCTTCCACCGAGTTGTCCGGGTCAGCATCTAACACTGATAAGGACCTTTTTATAGAGTCGGACGATCACCCCATTTTTTCTGATGACATTATTCTTTGGGGTATCGACGAAAGCTTTGAGGAAATTTTCGCTGATGAGCTCGCATTTTTACAAGACATGGGTGTTGAGATGAATCAACTCCAAGATGAAGAAATTGGACCTCCACCCCTTCTTTTAGACAATCATGATAATGCGAGTAATCCATCATTACTATCACTGTGTCGTCTCTCCAAATTGAGACGCAATCCTTTTCCGTTACACCTCTTATCACCTCCCTACTTCTTCACGTCAATAGGTGACATGTTCTTCCACCAACCTTAGTGCTTCATCGATAAAATTTTTGAATGGTTGGTGTTGACCTTCGGTCTTTGCAAAGCTTGGCATTGACCAATAATCTTGACCCCCTCGTGTGATTTTAAAAGATTAAAATTGTTTAACTCAAGTTTGGGGGGGTGGTATATTTTGGCTCTTGAAAGAAAATGATTTTGACAAAATTGTGAGCCTAAAATAAGTTTGGGGGAGGATTCTCACTTTCATATATTCTTGCGCCATTAATAATTTCCTCCCAAGTCTACAGGTTTTTGGGCTTAACGAATGACATCAGTGAGGACACTGCTGTAAACAGGTTTGGGGGAGGTTTGTGCTTATTTACATATCAAGTTGCATCATATTTTGCATAAGCACAACGTTTTCAAAAATTTTAAAAAAAAAATTCTTTTATAACAAAAGAGTAGAAAGTGAAAAATTACATCCAAAAGATAGAAATAGTTTTAGAAAACCAAGAAAATTAGAAGTTTTCTTAAACGAACTGGTAATAAGTAGTTATGAGCTGTTGTCCCAAGGGTTAGTAAGATGAAGGAAGTCACTAATCTGAGGATAAAAATAAGTCTGAAAAATAGTTTCTATTCTGGAAGCCAAACATTTGAATGTTGATACCCTACTATATGCACTTACACATGTCTTGAAACTCGGGATAGTAGAGAATACCTTGAAATGCTCTTGTCTAAAAACCAAAGTATGAAGGAAATAATAAATGAAGAAAATATAAAAATGGTGAAAAGAAAAATGAACACTGGTTTTGTTATTGCCAAGGCAGCAATAAAAAAAAATATAGCGAGGGTGCCTCTTCATCTAGTGCCCTAAGGCCAACTGGTCTGGGAGTCACTGCTAAGCCTTAGGTGGTGCAAGACGAGGAAAATATTATCACCGAATCAGCAAACACATGAGTAATCGGTCGGTTAGTACCTCAAGAAGTATTAACGGTCGCATGAAAATGTGTGAGCAAATCTAAGTATTCATCAAATTAAAAAAGTACTAAGGTAGATGGACAAGAGTATGATAGCTTGAATTGAATTCTCCGAGTGTAGGGATGTCCATTTCACACACGTAGGGGTATATGATCAATGTTTGGATGAAAGGTAGGAATGAAGAATAAAAGACGATGTTTTATTGAGGGATAATGTGATTTCTAACATCTTTTCATGACTATTAAGATATGGCTCATGACAACTGAAAAGCTAGTATAGTTGGAAACTCTTATTTTCAAAGTCTTTCTTTTATGGTTCTTATCTTTATATGTAAATTTCACCATCTTTCTTTTGTTATAGGATTTTGTGGGTGTAATCCGCTGAAAACCCTCAGGAGACAACACTCCTCCTACTAGGGACACCTAGAGGTTTAACGGCTTGTTGCACGTGCTCAGTGCAATCGTGTCTGCCTACGAAAGTGTGCTTAGTTTTCTCCTTTCTTTTTCTCCTCTTGAATAAACTAGTTTGCTCGGGACGATCAAAGATAAGTTTGGGGGTATTTGTTCAGTTGATAAAACTGCATGTTTAATATGACATTTTTCCTACTATTTCTATATAATAAAAGGTGTTTATTATAATATATGATACATATGAGGGTTTATCTGTAAAAATACTATTTTCATGTGTTTATATATTATAAATAACATTTTGTAGGAAAAAGTAAGCATATAATATCCATGTAACATTTGGCCCATTTAAATATGCTTACCTTATTAATAACTTTGACCAATTCTTAATGGTTAAGTTAATATCTCAATAAAACAAACTCTACTAATATTGTTTGTTGAGTTATTGTGCAGAATTTTCAGGGCTAAAATCAAGGAAATCAAAGTTGGCAAATCAAATCTACCAAAGATATTCAAGAAACTAATTCTGGTAGAAATGTAGAAAAGATTTTCAAAGTATAGATACTCAAAAGATTACCAAGTGTTACAGATATGAAGCTACAAAAATTAAAGGCCATAATCTCACCAAAAAGGGGCGGATCCGCGGCCAAACCTATCCAATGGCCGCGGTTCCGCCGCGGATTTGAAGAGTTGAGATATGGGATTGTGGTGGTTAGGATCCTAACAACTATTTTCCATATTAGGAAACGAGGGTTCTGGCTCTGTGACTATAAATAAGGACCGAGAGCCTCTTGGAAAAATTATCAAGCCGAAGAGATCACGAAGTCCAAGACGGCTCACGCATCCAGGCTGATCATCAACTGTTCGTCTACCTCCTTGGAAGAGATCGAGAAGCAAACTAGTCTTTGTAATCATTTTCTAAGGAATCAAAGTGTAGATTGTTCAAGTTGGTTAATAAAGGTAGTTTTTTTATTTAATTCTTTTGCATTTTACATTATGTTTTCCCTCTTTGTCTTTTCATCTTCTTCTCCCAACATGCGCGAGTAATTCTCCGCTTGTTAGGGTTCATAGGATTATGGTAGGGTAATAGATGATGAATATCTCTAAACCCTTTTTAAGTCCTATAAAGTTTAGGAACTTTATCAAAAGAATCATTAACATCCTAATCGGGCGCGCTAGCAATTCTTTGCTAGTTCCGAACCCGATTAGAGATTAGATTAATGATTGTTTTGGTAAAGGCTAGATATGAACGGAGTTCCGTGTTGAGATAAGGGTTAAGAGTGGGATTCCTTTTCCCTCCAGAAACCCTAATCTACACGCATCACCGTCGCTCTAGTTCTAAATCTATTAATGGATAAAAAGGGTAACTTTTAATTAATCGTCCATTACTACTAAATCCTAACGAACCCTACAAGCCCTCTTATTATATTATCTACATCTTTAAAATAATCTAGATCTATATTTTACATTCTTGTTTAACGTAGATCTAGAAACCATTCTATAAAACTCTTTATTCCTCCTCTCTTTCTCAACACATCTAAAGTAAAAGTAAAAGGTTCAACGTTTCCCAGAGGACGACCCGTACTCATCTCGGTCTAGCTACGCGCGACACCGTTATTGATTGCGGTTAAACTACAAACAAACACTCTTTCGTAACAATCATAGATCATCTTCGGCATCGAAGCCGACAACCAAGCCCGCCCATTTCTCCGATGAAGCCGATGCTAGAGTCCGGGATGCGATTTGTACAGCGAGGGGACTTCATCGCGGAGCTATGGAGGTGGAGAACCGGATCTACAAAGGTTGTAATTCCGTTCTTGTAGTTAAGTTGTTAACTAGTTTCATTTGTCGCCTAAAATCTAGTTAACGATCCGTATTAGGGTTTCTCGGCACCCTTAAAATTTGAAATTGGCATGGTTGATGCCTTGTGAGACCTCCTTAGAGTGCCTAGCAACCCTACAATATCACCTCGTAGGACACGTACACCATTACCATTGGCTCCTGTTGCACGCGCACTATTCATGTGATACACACGCCTTTGGTAATTGCCATGCCACGAGCACTGTAGGACCTGTTTAGTTTAGTATCACCACTCGCATTATACACATGTATAAAATCGCATAGCATGTATATACCTCGCATCATCATCATATTTACATAGATTTCTAGCCACAAATCACATCGCATACCTTGATATCATAGACATTTATCATATACAACATGTTGGGTATTATGATTTTCTTGAGGATTTCAGTATTGCTGCAATTTCTGGATTTTGGGGAAAACCGCAAGAATTTAACAAAAGCTTATTATTATCATTTTTAAAACAAAGTTGCAGTTTTCTCGTGATGTATGTGTCGTCCACCATGAGTTTTCATGTTTTCTGTCTGATTTCGAGACCCGATTCGAGGAGTGGATGAACCGTCTCGGGTACATGGTGGGCCCGATATGGTACCCCGGGACAAGAAGATCGAGTTGTAGACGATGAGCCTGGCAGGGGAAGACTACCTACCGGTGATGTCTGGCGCGGCGGATATCCGGAGGATACCGACCGTTCTCGTGAGATTTGATGATATGGGCCGATCCGGACTGACAGAGTCCGATGTATTGAGACATTGATACAGTGAGACATTGAGACAGATGTATTTTCATATTTGGTGTCGATGTTTGACACGGTTTTCAGATGATTTCACGATGGTACTTAGCTATTGCATAGATATTCTATTTCTAAAGTAAGAATGCAGAACTCATAGCATTTAAAACACTTAAAGATTTAATATTGATATTACATACATGTGCATGCATACTAGAGGTATTACATCACATCTGGACATACATGTTGAGACGCATTTGCGTGCATTCTTACGATAGCCTTACTAGATGTTATATTCTACTCACGAGCTGGCAACTCACCCCCATTGTGCCACAGTGTCTTGCAGGTCGGACTCATCATCCTTGTAGCGGCGGCTTATCTTATTGTTGACTTCTTTTGCTCAGACTCGCGACATTGCTCGTAGGTGGATTGCGAGGGCACTTTTATCTCTTTTTGTACTATTTTTGTATCTAGTATTCTCCATCTACCACTTCTTATTTGTATATGCGACCTAGTGATGAGACTGAGAGATTTGTGTATAAGTGGTTTCTTTGGGGTCGAGCTCACTTGAGCCGACGTTGTGTTTTTTTTTATATTTTGAATTTCTTTATGCTCTTTTTCTTGATATTACATATATATTGTGTGTGGTTGTGATCCACCTTGGGCGAAGAGCTAGCTTCCGCTTGGGGATGCTATTTTGTGATTACAGGTTTATATATCTTGTTGTACCCATTTTGGGGGATTGAATTTACAAAGGAGGCTCTGCCGAAATTTTCGGAAATTTTTGATGTTTTTTTAAAAAGGGTTCAATGCAACTTAATTGATTCCAAAGTCGTTTTCATGAAAGGTTTCCTTCACTCTCTTTGGTTTTGGTTTAGATTTTCTGGGCTTTGGCTGACTTAGTTTACGTTACGCCTTTAGACGTCTCGTAATCTAAGTGCCAGTCACGTTCCGTACTTTCGGGTCATGACAAAGTTGGTATCAGTGTAGGGTTACTAGGCACGCTAATGAAGTCTCACAAGGCATCAACTATGCCAATTTCAAATTTTACGAGTGCCGAGAAACCCTAATACGGATCGTTAACTAGAATTTTAGGCGAAAAGTTAAGCTAGTTAACATCTTAACTAAAAGTGAGAAGCTACAACCTTTGTAGATCCGGTTCTCCACTTCCTTAGCTCCACGTAGACGTCCTCTCGCTGTCCTAGTCGGATCTCGGACTCTAGCATCGGCTTCATCGGAGAAATGAGCGGACAAGTCGTCGGCTACGATGCCGAAGATGATCTACGTCGAGGTTACACAAGATCAAGCTCCAACTTCACCAAGTTATGAAACTTGTGAAGAAAACACCCAAAACTACTTGGCAAGAGGTAGAGGATGAAGAAATAGGAGGTAGGTTCACTTTAGAATTGGATTTCTCACTCTTTTGCTCAAAGTGCCATTAAAGCTAGTAAGCTTTTTCTTGAAGATCAAGAAGAAGAAGAAGATAGAATATATGATAAGTCTTGCAAAAAGAATAATAAAATGAATACTTATCATCTTCTAACCTTGGTTAGGTGTAGAGAATAGACCATAGTTAGTGGGAATGGTTAGGGTTAAGCATGAAGACAAAATGGTCACTTGGTCAAAGCTTCATGAAGCTTCAACAAGCTTCATGATAAAAAAAAACCATTTTGTTTTCTTTTATCTATTTCTCAAAAAAGAAAAGATAAAATATTAAGTGAAAATATAAAACCCTAACCATTCACTAAACATGGTTTAAGTCTTTACACAAATCCAAGTGTATATGTATCATCAAACATGATACAATCAAGTGCACAAAAGTATATCACATATACAACTTGTGAACATCAAGTGAGAAAATCCATTTAAAGTGAACCAATACTAGTTAATGCAAAGTAATATATCAAATATATAATTATACATTAAATCATTAAATCAACACTTGATTCAATGATCCGGTCATGTCGCACATAACCGACTAGTATACAATGTATCGATTTATCGAATCAACGATTCGATAACTAGGTTATATCGCACACAACCAATCGAAACATTCATCGCGAGAATGAAATACGGTATCACATACTCGCATTATTCTCGGTCCCGCACATATCTCATATGCGCTCCTATTTCGTTTCGCTTGAGCCAGGAAACCCCTGTATAGGACTCTAAAGACTCGTCAATACGCCGGTAGCAGATGATGATCATATCAAGCACCCACAAGCCGCAAGCGGTCTGCTAAACGTAACGGCCACCCGGGTATTGAGCGATCAGAAGATCGACGAGCTAGCCCGCTCACACTCCTGTGAATCCAACCAGTAACACTTACCGTACAGTCCGGTCTGTTCGTCTGATATGTCGCATATCAAGTCTAGGGGTGGTAAACGTCAGACCCCAATAACCGATAAGTCGTGCCGATGTGAGGCTCATAACGGGTCGAGAAACTACTGGTAATACTTACCAGCAAATCTCTGATCAGCCCTGGCCAGGGACTTCCCTGTTACGGCCAATCGAGCACAGGGCAACATCAACCCCCAATACCGGGAGAGACGAAACCCCTCCTATCGCTCATTGCCTCTATGCGACTCGGGACTGTACCCAAAGACCACCGTTTTGCACGCCCTCATGGACGTGGTAAGGTGGAGATCAAAGCATAGTAGGAATCACACAAAACTCTATGACGATCTCGGGTCTACAGACTAACCTGCACAAGTGTCACCTGAGAACTGCCATCTAACGTGAGGTATAATACCATCTGGGAGTTCTCGGCGAGTCCGTCCAGTGTACCCAGTCTCCACTGAGCACCCGTATATCATCTCTGATTTCAAACACCAATGGATATGGGATCATCCATCGCCCATCTCATGGGTCGAGAAGCGTATACGCTAGTCTACACTGGTATATCGATGCCCCGTCTCGATACACCCACGACTAGGGACCTTGAAGGATGTACCTATGGACTACCATGTCCCCACTAGTATGATCTGCATCATAGTCTAGGTAGTCAAGTACACATCCTAAGGGCTTTACCAACATGTAACTATAAGACAGTTTAAAGAGACAAGTGTACATGTTAAGATAAAGAGCAACCAGATAGCATACTATCATATCGAGCAAGAAAGTCATCTCTATATATGTCCAAGCATCCAATATAATATACATCATCTGTACAATACTGGCCTCAAGGGCATACATACAACTAACAATCTCCCACTTGCACTAGGGCCAGCCGCTGTAGTATCGCATACCGAGCATCCCGAAGAGTCTCTCAAACTGTATCTGGGGAATGGCCTTCGTGAGTGGATCCGCCGTGTTGTTCTTCGTGTCAACCCTCCTAACCTCGATCTCCCGGCGATCAACTATCTTCCGGATCAGGTGATACCGCCTCAGAATATGCCTGGATCGCTGATGGGACCTGGGTTCCTTGGCCAAAGCCACCGCTCCATTGTTATCGTAATACAAAGGTATTGGATGCTCAATGGATGGAACCACTCCAAGTTCAGTAATGAACTTCTTGATCCAGACAGCCTCTTTAGCAGTATCGTTGGCAGCGATGTATTCAGCCTCCATCGTCGAGTCTGCCACGGTTTCCTGCTTGGAACTCTTCCAGCTAACCTCCCCTCCGTAAAGGGTAAAGACAAATCCCGACTGCGACTTAGAGTCGTCCTTATCACTCTGGAAGCTTGAATCGGTAAAGGACTCCACTTGGAGTTCTCCATTACCATACACCAAGAGCATCTCTTTAGTCCTTCGCAAGTACTTGAGAATGCTCTTCACAGCTGTCCAGTGACTCTCTCCAGGATCAGCTTGATACCTGCTCACTATACTTAGTGAGTATGCTACATCAGGTCTGGTACATAGCATCGCATACATGATAGAGCTTACAGCCGAAGCATAGGGTATCCCTTGCATGCGAGCTCTCTCCAAATCAGTCTTGGGAGACATCTCTTTGGAGAGAGTGACTCCAGAAATCGTGGGTAAATTCCCACGCTTGGATTCTTCCATACTAAACCTCTTTAGTATGGTGTCAATGTACCCGGATTGGGACAATCCCAATATCCGTTTGGATCTATCTCTATAGATCCTAATTCCCAATATGCAGGAGGCATCACCAAGATCTTTCATCAAGAATCTTTGTGATAAGAAGAGCTTGACCGATTGCAGCATAGGAATATCATTTCCTATCAAGAGTATGTCGTCCACGTACAATACGAGGAAGACAACCTTACTCTCTGCTACCTTCTTGTAGATACAAGGTTCATCTGGGTTTTTGACGAAATCAAACTCTTTGATAACGACGTCAAAGCAGATGTTCCAACTCCGCGATACTTGCTTTAATCCATAAATGGATTTAAGCAGCTTGCACACCTTCGCACTGCTCCCACTATCTACGAAGCCCTCTGGCTGAGTCATGTACACGCACTCTTCTAAATCACCGTTTAGAAAGGCGGTCTTAACATCCATTTGCCAGATTTCGTAGTCATGATATGCAGCGATGGCAAGCATGATCCGGATGGATTTAAGGATAGCCACTGGAGAAAAGGTTTCGTCATAGTCCACACCTGGTCTTTGACGAAAACCCTTTGCAACAAGTCTAGCTTTGAAAGTCTCCACTTTCCCATCTACACCAAGTTTCTTCTTGAAGATCCACTTGCTCCCAATGGATTTTACCCCTTCAGGAGCAACTTCCAAAGTCCATACTTTGTTGGTGTACATGGATTCCATCTCGGACCGTATAGCATCCAGCCATTTCACTGAGTCCCTACTCGTGATGGCCTGCTCGAAGCTAGTTGGGTCATCATCCTCCATGATGCAATCCTCGCTTCCACCGTCAATGAGAAAACCGTAGTATCTCTCAGGTGGACGAGATACCCTACTATATCGGCGGAGAGGCTGGGGTTCGTCGAGTTCTACTGAATCCTCTGGTTCTACCAAGTCTTCTGTTACAGTTTGTGTTGCTGGAACCTCTTCCAGTTCTACCTCAATGCTACTTGTCTGTTTCATAAGAAAACTCTTTTCTAAGAAAGTGGCATGTCGAGAAACAAACACTTTTTGTTCCTCGGAGTGGTAGAAGATATACCCTCGCGAATGTTTGGGATATCCAACAAACTTACATAGAACAGACCTTGCCTCGAGCTTGTCCGGATTTTATGTTTTAACATAGGCCGGACAACCTCATATCTGAATAAAATTAAGACATGGTCTCTTGCCATTCCATATCTCATATGGAGTGGTAGGCACTGATTTGGTTGGAACTCTATTCAATAGGTATGCAGCAGTCTCCAGTGCATATCCCCAGAAGGAAATAGGTAACTCAGCTGCACTCATCATAGAGCGCACCATATCTAATAGGGTGCGATTTCTCCACTCCGATACACCGTTGTGCTGTGGTGTATAAGGAGGAGTAAGCTGAGAGAGAATCCCATTCTCTTTTAGATAATCTCTGAATTCGTTACTTAAGTATTCTCCTCCTCGATCAGATCGAAGGATCTTAATACTTTTGCCCGTTTGGTTCTCTACTTCTTGTTTATATTCTCCAAATTTATCAAAAGCTTCTGATTTGTGTTTCATCAGGAACACATATCCGAATCTAGAGAGATCGTCAGTGAATGTAATGAAGTACGAAGAACCATCCTTGGCATGTGTAGACATGGGACCGCATACATCACTATGTATTAGTCCCAAGAGTTCGGTAACTCTTTCTCCGTGTCCAGTAAACGGAGTTTTGGTCATCTTGCCTTTGAGACATGACTGGCAAGTGTCATAAGATGAAAATTCAAACGAATTTAAATATCTATCCTTATGCAACTTAGCTAGTCGTGTCGCATTGATGTGACCCAGTCTATAATGCCACAAGAAAGATTCGTTCAGTTCAGAACTCTTCCTCTTGTGTGTGTTTTGTAAATTGAGGACTGTATTTTGATTGAGAATGAATATGCCATTATACATCGAGCCTGATGCAATCAACTTTTGATCTAGGAATATGTTCATAACATTATCCTTTACTACAAAATTATATCCTTCTTTACTTAATAAAGAAACTGATATAATGTTGCACATCATGTTCGGTATATAATAGCATTCATTTAGAATCAGTGTATCACCACTTGGTAATACTAGGTGATATTCGCCAACTGCTTTGGCCGCAACATTTGCCCCATTCTCAACTTGAACGGAATGATCACCTTTTCCCAGTTCTCTACCTTTCCGCAGCCCATGTAACATCTTACATATGTGGGATCCTGATCCGGTATCTAATACCCAGGACGTAGGGTGAACTGAGAAACAGTTCTCAATGACAAACACACCCGAAGATGATGCATCAACATGCATGTTCTCCGTTTGGGCGGTGTGAGAATCCAGATATTCTCCTGTTTCCTGTTCATTCTTATAACACTTATAAGATAGAACGGGTTCAACATTCCCCTGCACAGTATAACATGCGGGTTCAGTCAATACATCCATATTATTATCTTGATTAGGGCATGACATGGTCGCTACCTGGAGAGAGAGAGAAGAAAACACTTTAGCGTAAGCTCGTGCAAGATCAGATTGGTTATTATCTTATCTAATCAGGATGGCTCCCACTGGTTTTTATCAAATCTTCCTTCAAACCCTAAAAGGAAAGACTAGCCGGGATTAATTACACACTACAAGTTCGCCAATCTTTCAGCCAGGCCAGTGTCGGTACTTTGAGGGAGGTCCCCCGTGCTTTCGCACGAACCTAATTAATGTAAACCTCGTTTTCCCAGAGGCGTAACCCCGTTGACACCTTTCTAGACACCTACTCGATTAGCTTATTGCAATGTGTTAAACTCTCCCAGGAGTAACTCTTACTCGCAGTGGGTATCGGGATCCAACTATCTCATAGAAAGTATGCAATCTCATTGCAAATTTCAACACTTGAAATTCCCGATAATACTTTTTCCCCTAGCGTCCTGTGACCTTGACGGAGGCCAAACTACCCACAGGGCGCTAGTCAAGTTCAACCCGTCATTTCTTGATCGAATTAAACCCACCCGTACGACCCTTGACGGAGGCCAAACTACGCCGTACGAATACCCTAATCCAATCGCATCATATGCTAGCAGATAAGCACTAGTTAGCTACCATACACTACGCCTTGACGGAGGCCAAACTACCGCAGCATGAATACTAAGTAGTACTTATCTGAAATGACGGAGGGCTACGCAGGTTTTTCTGAAAACCTATTGCGTAATGAACTTGATATCGTTGTAGAATCAAATGAAGTTTTGAAATGGAATGATTTTGAGGCTTTTCTAGTTTTGCTAAAGGGGTCACTCCCTGTGAAGGGATCGTCGGCCCTTTCCTCGTCGAATGAGGTGCGGGACATATCATATATATCACTGTGCAAAGCAGAAACTATAGAAGCAATCAAAAGTCAAACCGAGTGTGTAGCATCTGCCAGTTATTGCTAAAGGAGTCACTCCCGGTGAAGGGATCTCGGTCCTTTCCGCATCGAATAAGGTGCAGGGTATATCATATATACCGCTATGCAAAGCAAGAACTGTAGCTACCTATTTTATTTAAAATTTGATTCTACAACATCTTAGGTTTCTTTTCTTTCATTAATCACATTAATGAAGTCCCATCATTTAAGTCACCTAAACATCACAGATAAATACGACGTACACTTATGCCATCCGCATTCGCCTGGATGTCCCCTCGTGCACCGTTAGGTTAGGTAACTAACGACAGAGCAGGGCAGGGCTAGTGCGGATGCAAAACATAAGTAACGTCTATATAATATATCATATATACTATATACAGTATCCATCACAGAACATCAGGATCACATCACAGATATCGCAGCAAAAGAAATATATGAAACATTGGATATACTAGGACGTCCGTGTTTTCAATACGAGCCAGTATAAAACACGGATTCCACGGTCGTGATGAATAGCCAATCCCACACCCCTAGACCCCTACGAGAGCGGCAAGCAACCCTACCAATTCTAGAGTTAGGAGACCCGGACTCGACTCCTCGAGATGGTCTCCCACTGGACCCTAGAACCCGGTTACTTGTGCTCCCCTCCTTGGGTCTATCCTAGTGCAGAAAAGTAAATAATATACAAAGGGTGACAACTTCCGCAACCTGGAAGTGCCCTAAATAAAAGAATATTATATACAAGTTTTTACATGAATGAAAATGAAAAACACTCATCTCACATAAAAAAACCCCGGCTATTCAAACACAACAATCCAATATAACATATCCAGCAACACATAACAACGCATGTCATCAACGTAAGTAAATATGCGCATCCCAATTATCGTTGACATATAGCAACGAAACCGGCGATATCACATATTACACTTACGGTCACAGAGAAGAAAGTGTAAAACTACAACAGTTGGAATCCGCAACCTCTTTAGACATCGCATGCCTAATCAAATGAAATACTTAGACATCACATGCCTAACAATTATAAACCCTGCATTTTAGTCCCATTATCGAAAACTCTTTTCAATATCTAGTGAGACTAAACCGCTAGATTTATAACATTCATTCAGCTATCTCATAACTATTTGTGAATTCCAATTATTGTATCCCATTCCGGATAAATAGAAAATATTAAACTTTCCGATCGAACATTCAAACACCCAAGTTTTCCCGAAACCGTTCAACACATGAAATAAGTTCAAAGACGTTCACTTCATGCCTCAGTACCAACGGTCCAGCCGTAGAAGGGTCAAGCCAACGCCTCACATGTGGCACGCCTTACTGCCCCAAACCCGAAGGTTCAAAGGGCAGTTCAAGACGGTCACATAATCGAGTTAAGGTTTGTTGTCTTCTAGAGGGACCATCGCGTTACTTGCACTACTCAGAACGTCCTTAAACCACAGAAAAATCCAACACTTGGAAATTTTCCGGCAGGGGAAAAGTTGGGTATTTATATCCGGTCGAACTTTTTAACATATTCTAAAGTTATCTGGAAAACACATAGACAAAATCTGATAATCCGATTGAATCTTTGATTCCCAATACAACCCCAGAATACTCAACTCTTGAGTCAATTTAAAAATTCCCAGAAAACTCAGCATAATAAAATAGGAGTTACTGTGCAAACAGGGAATGATGATGTCATCAGAGGGCCGCGGAACCGCCGCAGAAGCTAGGCTTCTGCCGCAGTTCCGCCGCAGATTTATGGTATCAATGGTCAAATTTTGCACCGTAATTCTTATAATTCCCTGCTGAATTTTTTAAGCATTTTTAATCTGGAAAAAACCCAGTTTTTAGAAAAAGTCCAGAGAGCATTTTGGTTTTTAGGGTTTCGGTTCGATCGGGTTTCAAACGTCGTCTACCAATCGCCTAAGGCTCTAGCTAGGCTCTGATACCACTGTAGGGTTACTAGGCACGCTAATGAAGTCTCACAAGGCATCAACTATACCAATTTCAAATTTTACGAGTACCGAGAAACCCTAATACAGATCGTTAACTAGAATTTTAGGCGAAAAGTTAAGCTAGTTAACATCTTAACTAAAAGTGAGAAGCTACAACCTTTGTAGATCCGGTTCTCCACTTCCTTAGCTCCATGTAGACGTCCTCTCGCTGTCCTAGTCGGATCTCGGACTCTAGCATCGGCTTCATCGGAGAAATGAGCGGACAAGTCGTCGGCTACGATGCCGAAGATGATCTACGTCGAGGTTACACAAGATCAAGCTCCAACTTCACCAAGTTGTGAAACTTGTGAAGAAAACACCCAAAACTACTTGGCAAGAGGTAGAGGATGAAGAAATAGGAGGTGGGTTCACTTTAGAATTGGATTTCTCACTCTTTTGCTCAAAGTGGCGTTAAAGCTAGTAAGCTTTTTCTTGAAGATCAAGAAGAAGAAGAAGAAGAAGAAGATAGAATATATGATAAGTCTTGCAAAAAGAATAATAAAATGAATACTTATCATCTTCTAACCTTGGTTAGGTGTAGAGAATAGACCATAGTTAGTGGGAATGGTTAGGGTTAAGCATGAAGACAAAATGGTCACTTGGTCAAAGCTTCATGAAGCTTCAACAAGCTTCATGATAAAAAGAAACCATTTTGTTTTCTTTTATCTATTTCTCAAAAAAGAAAAGATAAAATATTAAGTGAAAATATAAAACCCTAACCATTCACTAAACATGGTTTAAGTCTTACACAAATCCAAGTGTATATGTATCATCAAACATGATACAATCAAGTGCACAAAAGTATATCACATATACAACTTGTGAACATCAAGTGAGAAAATCCATTTAAAGTGAACCAATACTAGTTAATGCAAAGTAATATATCAAATATATAATTATACATTAAATCATTAAATCAACACTTGATTCAATGATCTGGTCATGTCGCACATAACCGACTAGTATACAATGTATCGATTTATCGAATCAACGATTCGATAACTAGGTTATATCGCACACAACCAATCGAAACATTCATCGCGAGAATGAAATACGGTATCACATACTCGCATTATTCTCGGTCCCGCACATATCTCATATGCGCTCCTATTTCGTTTCGCTTGAGCCAGGAAACCCCTGTGTAGGACTCTAAAGACTCGTCAATACGCCGGTAGCAGATGATGATCATATCAAGCACCCACAAGCCGCAAGCGGTCTGCTAAACGTAACGGCCACCCGGGTATTGAGCGATCAGAAGATCGACGAGCTAGCCCGCTCACACTCCTGTGAATCCAACCAGTAACACTTACCGTACAGTCCGGTCTGTTCGTCTGATATGTCGCATATCAAGTCTAGGGGTGGTAAACGTCAGACCCCAATAACCGATAAGTCATGCCGATGTGAGGCTCATAACGGGTCGAGAAACTACTGGTAACACTTACCAGCAAATCTCTGATCAGCCCTGGCCAGGGACTTCCCTGTTACGGCCAATCGAGCACAGCGCAACATCAACCCCCAATACCGGGAGAGAAGAAACCCCTCCTATCGCTCATTGCCTCCATGCGATTCGGGACTGTACCCAAAGACCACCGTTTTGCACGCCCTCATGGACGTGGTAAGGTGGAGATCAAAGCACAGTGGGAATCACACAAGACTCTATGACGATCTCGGGTCTACAGACTAACCTGCACAAGTGTCACCTGAGAACTGCCATCTGACGTGAGGTATAATACCATCTGGGAGTTCTCGACGAGTCCGTCCAGTGTACCCAGTCTCCACTGAGCACCTGTATATCTCTCTGATGTCAAACACCATTGGATATGGGATCATCCATCGCCCATCTCATGGGTCGAGAAGCGTATACACTAGTCTACACTGGTATATCGATGCCCCGTCTCGATACACCCATGACTAGGGACCTTGAAGGATGTACCTATGGACTACCATGTCCCCACTAGTATGATCTGCATCATAGTCCAGGTAGTCAAGTACACATCCTAAGGGCTTTACCAACATGTAACTATAAGACAGTTTAAAGAGACAAGTGTACATGTTAAGATAAAGAGCAACCAGATAGCATACTATCATATCGAGCAAGAAAGTCATCTCTATATATGTCCAAGCATCCAATATAATATACATCATCTGTACAATACTGGCCTCTAGGGCATACATACAACTAACAATCAGAGCATAGGCTTTACCTTTCTGAGTGTAGGACGGCCCTTGGTAGATGGAGTAGGTGACTTAAGCAGAGTGGCGTAGCGTGGGTATGTTCCGCGGCATACTTACGATATGGTACTTCGCCTAAGTGACCTTAGGACATAATTGCTTGTATTTCTCCTCTTGATTCCTTGCATTCCTTGATTCAATTGCAATATTCTTATCGCTCCTGTTTCTTATTCCAGCTTCGATGCCGCCAAAGACTACGAGAGCTCAGCGGGCTGCCGCTAGGGATGAGCTTCAAACGGGCTCGTCTGAGGCGAGGATCGAGCGGGATGATACGCCTACCCCTCAGGGTCAGATTGATCCGCCTTATCCCGACTGAATTGCCAGATTAGAGGCCGGTATGCAGGAGTTGCGACAGATGATGGGGTCATTAGTTGAGTCCAGTCGGGCACAGAGATCCGAGGACGGTCCTTCAACCGCACAGACCACGATTGTACCTGCTGCTCAGACGGTTACTCCTGCTACTACTGCGACTATCCCTGTTTCACTACAGGAGTTTATAAGATTGAGACCTCCAGCTTTTACCGGTACGGATGCGACAGAGGACCCACAGGCATTTCTTGATAGGATGGCTAGGATTTGCCGTTCGTTGAGGTGTTCTGATGATAGATGGGTGGAGTTCGCGAGTTTTCGTCTGGAGGGCCTTGCCCAGACGTGGTACGATTCAGTAGAGAGAGGCCGAGCTGCAGGTCTACCTTCTATGACCTGGGACGAGTTTACAGCTGCATTTCTTGCCCGTTTTCTCCCGGAGAGTGTCCGAGATGCTTGAGCCCGTAGTTTTGAGTCTCTGCGCAAGACTCCTGGGATGACGGTGTCGGAATATGATATACAGTTTACCCAGTTGTCTCGATATGCTCCATACCTAGTAGACACGGAAAAGAGGAGAATAAAGAGGTTTGTGCGAGGGCTTGACACACAGCTATTCCTTACCATCGGCACCCAGCACTTTGACACATACGCAGCCGCGATGGACGCAGCCTTACTTTTGGAGGAGCGCGTTTCTGAGACTCCGGTCATTTCTGGGCCGAAGAGGATTAGTACTGATACGTTAGCTCAGCGGCAGATGGGTAGACACCGTGATAGATTCTTTCCGGGAGATGGTGGCGGCAGAGGATTGAGACGAGGTCAGTTATTTGGTTCATATCCGCAGACCCAGCAGTCGTTGCCAGGATGTTTTCGGTGTGGGAGTCAGTACCACCGTATCAGAGACTGTACCATGGGGCGCGGCGACAGTCCCGCATGTGACCTTACCACCTTCACCACCTCCTCAGAGAGCTCTACTTCCTATCCCTGATGAGGCTCCACGCCAGGCAGATGCTCCTAGAGGTCGTGGGCGTGGAGGTCCTGTTCAGAGAGGACGAGGCGACAGAGGCAGAGGCCGAGGTAGAGGCAGAGGATAGCCAGCTATTAGTGGTGGACAGGCCCGAGTGTTCGTGTTGACTCCTCAGGATGCACAGGCATCCAATGCCGTCGTGACAGGTACTCTGCCAGTATGTTCTTTTGATGCACGGGTATTATTTGATCCAGGCTCTACACATTCCTATGTATCCACATACTTTTCACCGAGGTTGGTCCGAGAGTCTTCTTTGTTAGATCAGACGCTTGTCGTTATTACTCCAGTGGGCGAGTCGTTTGTTGCTTGTTTTGTGTACCGATCGTGTCCCGTTCGTATCGAGGAGAGAGATTCTTCAGTTGATTTGATTCTCCTCGATATGCTAGACTTCGATGTTCTTATTGGTATGGACTGGCTAGCCACCTGTTATGCATCTGTGGACTGCCGTGAGAAGGCAATCAGATTCAGTTTTCCTGGTGAGCTGGTTCTTGTTATTCAGGGAGATCGTAGCGCTACCCTTCCCAGCTTGATTTCTTCTCTTTGTGCTGGTCAGCTCTTGCGGAAAGGGTGTCAGGGATTCTTAGCCTATGTTTGTGATACTAGCTCCACAGAGGTGTAGGGTGTTTTTTTGTCACCCCATTAAGATGGGAATACGCACGCGCTTGTCAGGCGTACCACAGATTCCCCCTGCCTAGGGTAGGCCGGGGTTTAATGATTGTGGGGATCTGGACCTCCGGCAGCCGCGGACTAAACTGCCGTTAATTACCCCTCGCCTTTGGAGCGAGGGAACCTCCGATTGACGGGTTAAACTTGTCATGCGAACTCAATATGCAGTGTGCGTGTGTTGTGTTTTGAAAGGGGGGTTTTGGATATATCGGGAGCCACGCAGAGATTTTACGGGGGTCCCGCTACTCGGATAGCGGGCTAGGGGTCAAGAGGGCTAGCAGCCCCCTTACGGGGTGCGGGGCAGCGCCCCGTTAGAAATTTTTTTCTAACAGGGACAGTGTCGTGGAGTATGTGTGTATGTACATATGTATACATATGTGTACATATATGTATATATATATATAAAAGAAAGAGGGGGAAAAGGCATCCAAAGGATGCGTGGGGCCAGCGCCTTGGGCGCTGTGCGCCCAGGTGCTGTGCGCTCAGGCACTAGCGTGCTACATGTCGGCACGTGAGCGCTGTAGCGCAAGCGTGCCACGTGTCGGCACGTGGGCGCTTTGCGCTTCAGCGCCTAACGCTCGAGCGCAAGCGCGCCACGTGTCGGCACGTGGGCGCTTTGCGCTTGAGCGCAGTGCGCTGTTGTGCAAGCACGCCACGTGTCGGCACGTGGGCGCTTTGCGCTGGAGCGCTGAGCGCTTGAGTGCTGACACGCCACGTGTCGGCACGTGGGCCCTCTGCGCTTGAGCGTCGGCGAGGAAAAAAGGCTTTTAGCCTAAAAAAAAGATTCTCGGAAGAGAAATCAGAGTGGAGTTGGACTCCTAAGTATGTTTTTGGGGTTAATGGAAGGGGTTCTTCTTCTTCCTCCTCTGTTAGCTGGATCTTGAAGATCAAGAGATGTGAGATCTCAAAATCTCTCCTTTTTGGGATCTAAAGACAGATCCAAGTTCCCCTTTGTGGGTTTGGTGGTGAAAAACTATTTTGTTTTTGAAAAGAAAGAGTAAAACTCTTGATTTAATTCAGAAGAAAGAAGAAGGTTTGAGACCTTCAGAAAGGGGAAAGAAATACAAACCCTAGGTTTTTTTTGTGAGAATGAAAAGTGTTATTTTATTCATCATCATGTTGCCTTTTATAGGCTTACATATTTACATATAGCCCCTTGGGCTTCACAAAATGGCGTTTTGCCTATCCCATGGCTCATGTGCCGTTTCATTTTTGCACATAAGTCATGGGCTTACAAAAATTTGGCTTTCTTCCCGTTTTGTATACATTCATATAAAAAAATTACATAAAAATTATTTATTACATGATTTTGTCGTTGGCATGGGAAGGCTGGCCGCGGGCTCGACTTGGGCATGGGCCCGCTTGACCTGGGCTTAGGCCCACCTAGCTTGGGGTTGACCTTGACTTTGACTCGGTCAACCGGGGTGTAAATTTTTACTCCAACAAAGTGCCCCCCATCAATAAATGCACACCGCACATTTGAGTTGTGTGCATGAAATTGATGGATCTTGAAGTTGGACTTCGAGGTAGAACATCATTCCAGGGGCGGAACACCATCCCGAGGAGCATGATTCCCGGGGATCGGAGCATCATTCTGATTCACGGAGCATAATTCCAGAGATCAGATCATCATTCCGATGAGCGGAGCGTGATTCCAGGGTTCGGAGCATCATTCCGAAGAGCGGAGCATGATTCCAGGGTTCGGAGCATCTTTCCGAAGAGCGGAGCATGATTCCAGGGATCGGAGCATCATTCCGAAGATCGGAGCATCATTCCGAAGAGCGGAGCATGATTCTAGGGTTCGGAGCATCATTCTGAAGAGCGGAGCATGATTCCAGGGATCGGAGCATCATTCTGAAGATCGGAGCATCATTCCGAAGAGCGGAGCATGATTCCAGGGTTCGGAGCATCATTCCGAAGAGCGGAGCATGATTCCAGGGTTCGGAGCATCTTTCCGAAGATCGGAGCGTCATTCTGAAGATCGGAGCATCATTCTGAGGATCGGAGCATTATTCCGAAGGGCGGAGCATAATTCCAGAGATCGGAGCATCATTCCGAAAAGAGGAGCATACTTCCAGAGATCGGAGCATCATTCCGATGAGCGGAGCATGATTCCAGAGATCGGAGCATCATTCCGAAGATCGGAGCATGATTCCAGGGATCGGAGCATCATTCCGAAAGGCGGAGCATGATTCCAGGGATCGGAGCATTATTCCGAAGATCGGAGCATCATTCCGAAGAGCGGAGCATGATTCCAGGGGATCAGAGCATCATTCCGATGAGCGGAGCATGATTCCAAGATTCGGAGCATCATTCCGATGAGTGGAGCATGATTCCAGAGATCGGAGCATCATTCCGATAAGAGGAACATCATTCTAGGGATCGGAGCATCATTCCGATGGGTGGAGCATGATTCCAGGGGTCGGAGCATCATTCCGAAGAGCGGCGGACATTCTTACCGAAGCATGATTTTGATGCAGAGGTAGATTCCTAGGCGAAGTATAATTCCGGCAAGGAAGGAAAATATTCCGAGGCGAAGCATTGATTTCGACACAGGGTATATTCTGAGACGGAGCATGATTCCGGCGCAGAACTTGTTGGCTGACTTGATTCCGAGACGAAGCATAATTTCGACAGGGAAGGCAGGTACACCGAGGCGAAGCATCATTTCGACACGGGGTGCATTCTGAGACAAAGCATAATTCTGACGCAGAGCTTGCTGGTTGACTTGATTCCGAGGCGGAGTATAATTCCGACGAGGAGGTCGTTATCCCGAGGTGAAGCATGATTTCGACACGGGGTAAATTCTGGGACGAAGCATGATTCCGCCGCAGAGGTTGTTGGTTTGATTTGATTTGGGTTGACGTCAGCATCGCTACACTGGAATATGGTACCGGGAGCGAATCATCATTTGTCATGAGAGGATTTGGGAATTGGTTTTTTTTTTGTTTGGCATCAGCATCGCTACACTGGAATATGGTACCAGGAGCGAATCATCATTTGCGTTTTCTTATTAGGAAACGATGGCTTAGGAGACAGGTTTTAGGTCCCTATCACCTAAGACTTTTCAATTTTGTGAGCCGTAAGGGTCTCACAAAGCATTTTCTCCCTACGAGTCGTAAGAATCCCGTAGGTGTATTTTCTCCTTAGGAGTCGTGGGGACTCCTAAGTGTGTTGCTCCTTTGTGAGTCGTAAGGATCTCACGCGGGAATTTTCTCCTCACAAAGTCGAGAGGACTTTGCGAGTGCATTTTATCTCTTTTTCACGAGTTTGCGTCCTTTCGGGTTTTCACAAACTCGCCGGCAGTCCTGCTGTTTTTACTTACGGAGCCCTTTCGGGTTTTCATCCGTGCCCATTTTGCTTGTGGACATACCTTCTTTTTATTTTATTATTTTTGGAGAGATTTTGAATGTGGTCTCACCGGTAGGACTTGGGAGAGATTGGGGTTGTTTTACGCCCGTGGATTGTATACGGTTTTGCAGGATGTATGATCCAGACCATAGGGCCATAAAAATTTCGGGACTTTGTTGGCGTCTGCATCGCTGCACTGGAATATGGTACCAGGAGCGACTCATCATTCGCCACCTGGGATTTGGAAAGCAATGGCTTAGGAGACAGGTTCAGATCCCTATCTCCTAGGACTTTTCAATTTTATGGGCCGTGAGGGTCCCATAAAGCATTTTCTCCCTACGGGTCGTAAGGATCCCGCATGTGTATTTTCTCCTTAGGAGTCGTGAGGACTCCCAAGTGTGTTTTCCCTTTGTGAGTTGTAAGGATCCCACAAAGGTTTGTTCTCCTCATGTATCGTGAGGACACATGAGTGGGTCTTCTCAATAGAGCATAGTTCCAAAGGCGGAGACCAGCCGCGTAACTGGTGATTGCGGTGGGGCATAGGTATGATGGGAATTATTTGAGCCCGTGGATTGTATACGGCAGTCAATTTGGGGGCTAACCGTAGGGCCGAAAGAATTTTAGGAAACTGGAATTTTTTTTTTGTTTTTGTTTTTGTTTTACCGCGATTGCTCTATCATTTCAGCTTTTCTTATCGCGAAAATCGCGATTGCCTTATAATTTCGGCTATTTATTCGCGGTTGCCCCATCATTTCGGCTTTATTCTCATTTTTATTTTCATTCGCTGATTTTTATTGCGAGTTGCCCAATCATTTCGGCTTTATATTTTTTTCCCTTTTAATTACACATTTTTTTGTTTATTCACATATTTCTTTTTACATTCCCAGTTTAACGACTTAGAGGTCGGTTGTTCCCAGTTTAGTGATGTGGTGGTCAATTGTTCCCAGTTTAATGACGTGGTGGTCGACTGTTCCCAGTTTAATGACGTGGTGGTCGATTGTTTTCAGAAAAAGGCAGATGTGTGAGAGAATCCGTTTCACGAAGAACTTCGGTCTCCGTTTGTATGAAATTGGCGGTCGCAGCTGGACTGTTTGTTAACACGCCTTTAGAAAGTTCTATCTCTCCTGCCTTGTATTGTTTTTTGACCCAATCTTTGAAGACGAAGCATTCCTCAATGGCATGACCTATCACTCTGTGATAGGGGCAGTATTTGGGGTCGTCGGTCATATTCGCTTCCTGCGGTCTTTTTGACTCTGGCAGTTGCAGACCGTTCTTCAGGGCGTCTTTGAATATTTTACAGACTTTGTCCCTTCTGAAGGAATAGACCTTATCTAGCTTCTCTTTGAGTGGAGATTCTCCTCCCTCTCCGAACACTGGCTTCCGAGGCTGGTTGGCGCTAGGCCCGCTCATCCCTTGCTTATTTCGGTTAGCCGAAATGTTGAAAGATCCAGAATAATCGGAGTTTCCGCCTTTGCGATTTTCGTCCTTTCGGTTTCTCCAAGACCTATTGTTATTTTGGGAGTCAGAGGAAGACTCCTGCTTTGAGCGTTCCAACATCTGGACTTTTCTGGTCAACTCTTGGAATGTTTTGAGACCCGCGGTGCATAGAAACGGGGCCATCCAATTATTGAGATTTCCGACGAGGAGGCTGACAGATTGGTCCTGCTCTATCGGCGGTTTGCATTTGACGGAGAGATTGCACCATCGGGTTATCAAATCCGTGCTGCTTTCGTTGCTCTTGGGCTTGGTCCTTACGAGCTCGGCAATGGTGATCTTATCGCTGACGCTCATGAACCTTTGTCGAAATAAAGATTCCATTTGGACGAAAGTAGTAACGGAGCCATCCGGTATGCTCGTGTACCAGTCGAAAACTACAGCGGTCAAGCTATTAACGAACTGGCGGAGGAGAAGCGCATCGTTGCCCCCAGTATTCCCGCATGAGGCTTTGAAGTGGGCGATGTGTTGATTCGCATTTCCCATCCCATCGAATCTTCCGAATTTGGGGATGATATAGCCGCTAGGAAATTCTACCAGATCATACTGAGCGGGATATGGTCTCCCACTACTGCTGATATCTTTTTGCGCTTCGGCTTCGGCCACCAATGTTTTGACTTTGCTGGCAACCAAATCCATGATTTGATCTTGAGTTAGCGGGCTACTGTCATCGGTAGCCAAGACATTTCCCGAGATAGGATGCGACTGGTTTTCATGTAGTTCGCCCACTTTTGGATTTGAGGGAATAGGCGTCGGCTGCTTTGGGACACCATTTCCCGGTTCACGAGCAGAGCCCTCCGCTTGATTGGGCGGCTGAGAAGCAAGTCGGGCCGTGAGCTGCATCACGACATTCGTCAAGTCATCGATTTTGGAGTAGAGTTTGTCCATCTCCTTGTCTTTGTTTCTGAGCTTCTTTCGGAGCTCTTGAAGCAGCTCTTGCTCCGCGGTCCTGGGGCGGAAAGTCGGCTCTTCTTCGCTTTCCGAGCCCGAATCCATATGGACTGAAGGGTCTTTTCGCCTATCATCCTTATCAAGAGGGTTTTCATCACCCAGCAGAGGCGGCTGTTCTTGGGAAGCGGCCACCATATTCAAGCCAGATTGGGTTTGAGATGTGGTAGCCCCATCCTTGCTCTTGCTGCGCGTGCCCACCGTATAGACAGTGTGGACCACATACCCAGCCATTTTCGTATCTTCGGCGGGGTAACCCTGTTCTTCGAACCTCATGAGGTTCAGCCTGGCAGGAGCCCTAGCCCTTTTGTTGGCTCTATATCTGAGCCTTTTCTCCCTCAGCTTCTCGATTTTGAAGGCTTGGCGGGCATCCGCTATCCGGGAAGCCATTGCGAGTTGATCAGCAGGGAGCTTAGAGAAGACACCCGATCGAGCAATTGTCAGGGACACCGCTGGAGCTTGCGCGAGACGCCCTATCGCTTCGTTGGTGCTGACGGCCTTGCCCCCAGCTGGGGCCATGGGGAGTCGTTCGGAAACGGACTTGCGCTTGGGCTGAGGTGCCCTCGCGACCACCACATTTGGCCTCTTGCCTTTCGAGACCGGTCTGTCTGTCACCGGGGCTTGAGGAGCTGGGATGGCGCCAACTGGCATGAACATGATAGAGCCGAATGGTAGCAGCGGCTCCTCCTATTGTCGCCCGAAACTGGCCGGAAGGACCGTCCTAGAGTCTATCCTCATCGTGTAGGAGACGGGAGCTGAGTTCATGATCGAAAACATCGTCGGAAGGTGATTGCTTGAAAATCTGCATGAAAGAGCATTATTTTAGTATAAATACTGGTATGTACATTGATTGAGCTCGCATGAATGCTTAACCCAATATATGGGAGGAGAGATTGGTCCTACCGGGCGTGCCAGAATCTGTAGGGTGTTTTTTGTCACCCCATTAAGATGGGAATACGCGCGTGCTTGTCAAGCGTACTACAGATTCCCCCTGCCTAGGGTAGACTGGGGTTTAATGATTGTGGGGATCTGGACCTCCGGCAGCCGCGGACTAAACTGCCGTTAATTACCCCTCGCCTTTGGAGCGAGGGAACCTCCGATTGACGGGTTAAACTGGTCATGCGAACTCAATTTGCAGTGTGCGTGTGTTGTGTTTTGAAAGGGGGGTTTTGGATATATCGGAAGCCACGCAGAGTTTTTACGGGGGTCCCGCTACCCGGATAGCGGGCTGGGGGTCAAGGAGGCTAGCAGCCCCCTTGCGGGGTGCGGGGCAGCGCACCGTTAGAAATTTTTTTCTAACAAGGATAGTGTCGTGGAGTATGTGTGTATGTACATATGTATACATATGTGTACATATATATATATGTGTGTATATATATATATATATATATATATATATATATATATAAAAGAAAGAGGGGGAAAAGGCATCCAAAGGATGCGTGGGGCTAGCGCCTTGGGCGCTGTGCGCCCAGGTGCTGTGCGCTCAGGCGCTAGCGTGCCACGTGTCGGCACGTGGGCGCTCTGCGCTTTAGCGATGGGCGCTGTAGCGCAAGCATGCCACGTGTCGGCACGTGGGCGCTTTGCGCTTCAGCGCCTAACGCTCGAGCGCAAGTGCGCCACGTGTCGGCACGGGGGCGACTTGCGCTCGAGCGCTTGCGCTTGAGTGAAAGCGCGCCACGTGTCGGCACTGGGGCGACTTGCGCTCGAGCGCAAGCGCGCCACGTGTCGGCACGTGGGCGCTTTGCGCTTGAGCGCAGTGCGCTGTTGTGCAAGCGCGCCACGTGTCGGCATGTGGGCGCTTTTCGCTGTAGCGCTGAGCGCTTGAGTGCTGGCACGCCACGTGTCGGCATGTGAGCGCTCTGCGCTTGAGCGCCGGGGAGGAAAAGAGGCTTTTAGCCTAAAAAAAAATTCTCAGAAGAGAAATCAGAGTGGAGTTGGACTCCTAAGTGTGTTTTTGGGGTTAATGGAAGGGGTTCTTCTTCTTCCTCTTCTGTTAGCTGGATCTTGAAGATCAAGAGATGTGAGATCTCAAAATCTCTCCTTTTTGGGATCTAAAGACAGATCCAAGTTCCCCTTTGTGGGTTTGGTGGTGAAAAACTATTTTGTTTTTGAAAAGAAAGAGTAAAACTCTTGATTTAATTCAGAAGAAAGAAGAAGGTTTGAGACCTTCAGAAAGGGGAAAGAAATACAAACCCTAGGTTTTTTTTGTGAGAATGAAAAGTGTTATTTTATTCATCATCATGTTGCCTTTTATAGGCTTACATATTTACATATAGCCCCTTGGGCTTCACAAAATGGCGTTTTGCCTATCCCATGGCTCATGTGCCGTTTCATTTTTGCACATAATCCATGGGCTTACAAAAATTTGGATTTCTGCCCGTTTTGTATACATTCATATAAAAAAAATTACATAAAAATTATTTATTACATGATTTTGTCGTTGGCATAGGGAGGCTGGCCGTGGGCTCGACTTGGGCATGGGCCCGCTTGACCTGGGCTTAGGCCCACCTAGCTTGGGGTTGACCTTGACTTTGACTCGGTCAACCGGGGTGTAAATTTTTACTCCAACAAGAGGTTCCGTTGGACCAGGTCCCTATTGTGAGAGAGTTTCCTGATGTATTCCCTGACGAGCTGCCTGGTCTTCCACCAGAGCGCGAGATTGAGTTCTGCATCGACTTGATCCCCGGCATGGGACCTATCTCTATACCGCCTTATCGGAAGGCCCCGGCGGAGCTGAGGGAGCTGAAGGATCAATTACAGGACTTGCTGGACAAAGGGCTTATCCGACCGAGTGTGTCACCTTAGGGTGCTCCCGTCCTGTTTGTTAAGAAGAAGGACGGCAGTATGCGCTTATGCATCGATTATCATCAGCTGAACCGGGTTACTGTGCGGAACAGATATCCCCTACCCCGCATCGACGACTTATTCGATCAGCTCTAGGGTGCAGGGTTTTTCTTGAAGGTTGATTTACGGTCAGGTTATCACCAGTTGCGGGTTCGGAAGGAGGATATTCCGAAGACCGCTTTCCGTACTCGATATGGTCATTATGAGTTCTTGGTGATGTCGTTCGGGCTCACCAATGCCCCGGCAGCATTTATGGACTTGATGAACCGTGTATTCAGGCCGTATCTCGATCAGTTCATCATTGTGTTCATTGACGACATCTTGGTTTATTCTCGGAGCCGGGAGGAGCACGAGCTGCACTTGCGTATCACTTTGCAGACTTTGAGGGAGCATCAGTTGTTCGCCAAATTTTCCAAGTGCGCATTCTGGCTTGACAGTGTCGACTTCTTGGATCATGTGGTGACGAGAGATGGTATTTGTGTGGACCCGAAGAAGATCGAGGCAGTGCAGCGTTGGCCCAGACCGGTATCAGTTACAGAGGTTCGCAGCTTTCTAGGTCTGGCTGGCTGTTATCGACGTTTTGTCCAGGATTTCTCCCGTATTGCTGCACCGTTGACCGGGTTGACCCAGAAAGGGGTTCCTTTCGATTGGACCCAGCCATATGAGGATAGTTTCCAGCAGTTGAAGACTCGTCTGACTACTGCACCAGTGTTAGCATTGCCTTTAGGGTCAGGCGGGTTCGTGGTTTATTGTGATGCTTCTCGAGTGGGGCCGGGCTGTGTATTGATACAGCACGACAGAGTTATCGCGTATGCTTCTCGGCAGTTGAGGAAACACGAACAGAACTACCCCACTCATGATTTAGAGATGGATGCAGTGGTATTTGCACTTAAGATCTGGAGACATTACCTATACGGAGAGTCGTGCGAGATATTCACTGACCACAAGAGTTTGAAGTATATCTTTCAGCAGCGAGATCTGAATCTGAGACAGCGCCGTTGGATGGAGTTGGTGAAAGACTATGACTGCGAGATTTTATACCATCCGGGCAAGGCGAATGTGGTGGCAGATGCTTTGAGTAGGAGGCCCGGAGGTAGCTTATCCTGTTTGAGCGCAGTACAGATGCAGTCGACGGCGGATTGGCAGGTGTTATGTGACAGCAGAGTGCAGTTCGAGTTTACTCCTACAGGGGGACAGCTGGCCCGTTTCAGAGCACGCTCACAGTTACTTGACCGTATCCGTGAGGCACAGTCCGGCGATGCCCGTATTTTAGAGATTATCGAGCAGATTTGGCAGGGCAGAGTTTTTGAGTTCGTGATTGATGATCAGGGGATACTTCGATTTGGGACTCGACTGTGCGTACCAGATTCTGAGGGACTGAGGCGTGATATTCTTGAGGAGGCACATAGATCCGTATACAGTGTGCATCCAGGTTCCACCAAGATGTACCGTGATTTGAGAGAGGTTTACTGGTGGGACGGGATGAAGAAGGATGTTACAGACTTTGTATCGAGATGCCTGACTTGTCAGCAAGTCAAGGCCGAGCACCAGAGGCCAGCCGGCGAGTTACAGCCTTTGCCCATCCCTGAGTGAAAGCGGGAACAGGTCTCCATGGACTTTATTGTGGGTCTACCCAGGACCAGTCGAGGGTATGACTCTATTTGGTGATTGTGGATCGACTGACGAAAGCGGCTCACTTCCTGCCAGTGAAAACCACTTTTGGATTTGCTCAGTACGCCCAGGTATATATTGATGAGATCGTACGACTGCATGGCGTTCCGACCTGCATCGTGTCCGACTGGGGCACCCAGTTTACCAGCCGATTGTGGCAGAAACTTCAGGAAGCTTTGGGCACCCGATTGAGTTTTAGCACAGCCTTTCACCCGCAGACTGACGGTCAGTCGGAGCGTACTATTCAGACTCTTGAGGACATGCTCAGAGCTTGTGTTTTAGATTTCGGTGGTAGCTGGGATCGTCATTTTCCCTTGATCGAGTTCTCCTACAATAATAGCTTCCAGGAGACGATACAGATGGCACCTTTCGAGGCTTTATATGGGAGGAGATGTCGATCGCCTGTGTGTTGGACAGAGCTCAGGGAGAGCAGTATTTTGGGCCCGCAGATCGTACAGGAGACGACCGAAAAGATACAACTGATTCGGGACAGGATGAGAGCAGCACAGAGTAGGCAGAAATCATATGCTGACAGGCGCCGTCGCCGACTCGAGTTCACCGTTGGCGTTCATGTTTTCCTAAGGGTCTCTCCGATGAAGGGTGTGATGAGATTTGGGTGGAAAGGGAAGCTTAGTCCTAGATATGTTGGTCCCTTCGAGATCCTAGAGCGTGTTGGTCCAGTCGCTTATCGATTAGCTCTTCCTCCCAGCTTCCCCGATGTTCACCCCGTGTTCCATGTTTCGATACTCCGCAAGTACCTTCATGATCCTTCCCATGCGATTCAGCACCAGACGATCCAGCTAGAGTGCGATCTTTCATTCACCGAGCAGCCGGTGGTCATTTTGGATCGGCAGTTGAAGAAATTGAGGTCGAAGGTTATACCGTCCGTCAAGGTTCTTTGGCGTGGCCCGAACAGCGAGGAGGTCACCTGGGAGGCCGAGGTCGAGATGAGGAAGAAATATCCCCATCTTTTTGAAGGTATGCGTAGTTAAATTCTAAATTCGGGGACCGAATTTCTTTAAGGGGGGAAGAATGTAACGCTTTGAAAATCGTTTAAGCAGTTTTTTTCGGTAATCGGCAAAATTAGCAGTCTTTTCCGTAAAAAGTCGAAATGATTATTTTTTCAATATAGGCCTAATTATACAAAATCTAGATAAGATATTGCTAAAATTTGGTCACTAAATTGTCACTTAAAATTTTCTAGTTAATTAAATTTTTTTCCTTAATTAATTATTTTTTAATATTATTTTAAGCTTTTAAAAATATATTTAATTAGTGATAAATACAAATTTAATTGGGTAAATTACATAATTAGGAACCATTATAAACTAAAATTAAGTGTAACAAAAATTTTAGCAAACCATTTCAAGTTTAGTTGTTTATGGTAAAATGGGTTGGAAAAATGAAATGAAAAGGGTTTTTTTTGAAAAGTTTTGATGTAACATGCATTAATTGAGCTTTTGAGATGATTTCTTCATAGAATTTTCTACACATTCCCTTATTCTCCTCTCCCTTTTGCTCCAGGCCGAGCCCCCTTCCAGCAACAGCCCCTACTTCCTCCAACTTTCTTTGCTTCAAAATCACGCTAAAATCATCAAAAATCCACAAAAATCCACCATTTCCTTCACTAATTCAAACCTAACCCTTATGCTATCCCTTATCAAGCCCAAATTGGTTTAAGACAAGGTGAAAGGAGACCTCTTTAGAGGCTAGGTGCAAGGGAATCACAACTTGGGAGGTATAATTTTTAATCTAGTTGTTAAATTGGTAGCTTAAATATGTTAAATTAGATATCTAAAGTGTGAAATTTGGTTAACTTTGCTTGCTCATGAATTTCAAGAGAAGGGTTGATGTTATAATTAGGGTTTGATGTAGGATAAGTGGGTTTAAGTTAGTGTGGTGGCTATCTAGTGGGTTAGATCGGATATTTGTGCGATGTTGCGATCGCGATATCGTTAATTCGCGACGTTTGCATTGTTATCGGTATGCTAATTGCTAACTAGATTTTTATAAATATTAGGAGGTGGTATAATTAAGATATATGGACGATAGCTATAGCATCTTATACAACTATTAGTGTGTGCGAATGTGGAATTTTGTCTAGTCGGGTTTTAGTTTTGGCGGTTGCCCCGAAACGACGATTTTAATTAAGGTTTTAGCGATTTTCGTGTGTTTTCCGCGCACCGAGTGCACGTTGTGATTAATTCATGAGCGTTGATCTTTTCATATGGTGACTTGCGTTGTTTCATGAGGTGAAATCTTATGTTGTGTGTTATACAATTCTAGGATCGGTTGCGGAAACATCGGACGCGACGCGCAAAGGCAAAGCGGTGGTTGGATCGGATTAGCGAGGCATTCAGGTGAGTAGTTGTATTCATCTATGGGGGAATCGTCTGGATGGCACGAGGCGCCCCATAGTTAGGATTACTTTATTACTTGCAACAATATGCATTGTTAGTTTGCCGACCCCCTCATTCACATTGCATACCTTTATAGCTATTCGTCTGCTAGAATTGCATGGATATCCATATACACATGTGTGATATCACCTCGTAGGACACGTACACCATTACCATTGGCTCCTGTTGCACGCGCACTATTCATGTGACACACACTCCTTTAGTAATTGCCATGCCACGAGCACTGTAGGACCTGTTTAGTTTAGTATCACCACTCGTATTATACACGATGTATGAAATCGCATAGCATGTATATACCTCGCATCATCATCATATTTACATAGATTTCTAGCCAGAAATCACATCGCATACCTTGATATCATAGACATTTATCATATACAACATGTTGGGTATTATGATTTTCTTGAGGATTTCAGTATTGCTTCGATTTCTGGATTTTGGGGAAAACCGCAAGAATTTAACAAAAGCTTATTATTATCATTTTTAAAACAAAGTTGCGGTTTTCTCGTGATGTATGTGTCGTCCACCATGAGTTTTCATGTTTTATGTCGGATTTTGAGACCCGATTCGAGGAGTGGATGAACCGTCTCGGGTACATGGTGGGCCCGGTATGGTACCCCGGGGCAAGAAGATCGAGTTGTAGACGATGAGCCTGGCAGGGGAAGACTACCTACCGGTGATGTCTGGCACGGCGATATTCGGAGGATACCGACCGTTGTCGTGAGATTTGATGATATAGGCCGATCCGGACTGACGGAGCCCGATGTATTGAGACATTGATACAGTGAGACATTGAGACAGATGTATTTTCATATTTGGTGGTCGATGTTTGACACGGTTTTCAGATGATTTCACGATGGTACTTAGCTATTGCATAGATATTCTATTTCTAAAGTAAGAATGCAGAACTCATAGCATTTAAAACACTTAAAGATTTATTATTGATATTGCATACATGTGCATGCATACTAGAGGTATTACATCACATCTGGACATACATGTTGAGACGCATTTGCGTGCATTCTTACGATAGCCTTACTAGATGTTATATTCTACTCACGAGCTGGCAACTCACCCCCGTTGTGCCACAGTGTCTTGCAGGTCGGACTCATCAGCCTTGTAGCGGCGGCTTATCTTATTGTTGACTTCTTTTGCTCAGACTCGCGACATTGCTCGTAGGTGGGTTGCGAGGGCACTTTTATCTCTTTTTGTACTATTTTTGTATCTAGTATTCTCCATCTACAACTTCTTATTTGTATATGCGACCTAGTGATGAGACTGAGAGATTTGTGTATAAGTGGTTTCTTTGGGGTCGAGCTCACTTGAGCCGATGTTGTGTTTTTTTTTATATATATTTTGCATTTCTTTATGCTCTTTTTCTTGATATTACATATATATTGCGTGTGGTTGTGATCCGTCTTGGGCGAAGAGCTAGCTCCCGCTTGGGGATGCCATTTTGTGATTAAAGGTTTATATATCTTATTGTACCCATTTTGGGGGATAGAATTTACAAAGGAGACTCTACCAAAATTTTCGGAAATTTTTGATGTTTTTTTAAAAGGGTTCAATGCAACTTAATTGATTTCAAAGTCGTTTTCATGAAAGGTTTCCTTCACTCTCTTTGGTTTTGGTTTAGATTTTCTGGGCTTTGGATGACTTAGTTTACGTTACGCCTTTAGACGTCTCGTAATCTAAGTTCCAGTCACGTTCCGTACTTTCGGGTCGTGACAAATCTACAATCTTCAATATTACAATTCAACATGAATCCATGAATTCAATTATCAATCTATACAACTTGGCTGAACCGAACCATGGATATACATTCCATTTACATGGTTCTCCAGTTATTCCATTTACATGATTATACAGTTACATCCGTTTACTGATATCATGGTTTTGGTCAGTCATTCAACTATACAATCTATCCAACACAATACAACAATACAATCAAAACACTACGGGGTTTAAGGGGTAGATTGGTACGGAAGGTGTTAGAAGTGGCACGAGACTGCAACCATAAGACACCTAACTTATATTCCGTTGCTGTTGTACCGTGGCCCAACGGTTCCTTGAGTTTCTGATACCTTAGTCTCCGGGGCAAGTGAGACTCCTCTCGTATATACTGCCATCCTTCTGTACCAAGCTACAAACAACAGCGTTAACACTAAATTTAACATTATAACAATATAATACAACTTTAAAAGTTACACACTCTCTCTGTCTTCTTCCTTATCTTTGGGACTTACCGAGCGACTTGTTCGCTGACGACATTCTCTTTCTTTCTTCTTTGAATATTGTCAGGTGATCTGGACACGTCAGAGATCGAGCCCACTGCTGAAGACTTGGACCAGTTCAGTGAAGACCCCGAGTTCTAGTCATTGTACACTTTCCATTCAGTACTTTTCAATCTGTTATGCCATTGTTTAGGCATCGCTTTATTTCAGTTGTATTTACTTTCCATGTATTGTACAGAAAGAATGTGAATAAATAAAGTTGTTGTTTTTATTATATCTTGTCTCTTGTGCTTTATTTTTATATTGCTTAGATACGCTTAGCGTATTTACTTCACAGTAAATACGTAGCGGACCGGTCGCGTCCCCTTCGCCGTATACCGGGAAGCGGGGCGTGACAGGTTTTTGTTGGTGGCCCATGCAGGTCCGAGCTGTATGAAACTCTATCATGCAGTTCTGTTCTGCGTGAACAAACTAAGCAATATAACACAAGAACCAGTAACTAAAACATTCTTTACAATCATGTTCCTTGAATTCCATCATTCCTTATTCTTTAAATCATAAACTTTGAATCTGTCCTAACCTAAATTTTTATTCAAGGTTATGGATTCCCCGAACAACACCAGCACCAATGTCAACAACACACCTCCACCACTACCACTCACACCTGCCGTCCCTGCTCCGATCAACGAGCAGACGGTTCTGCTTGAGGCAATCCGAAGCCTCCTAGAGGGACAACACTCTTTTAATGAACCGTCCCGAGGTAGAAGCACCTGGGGTGAAGCAATTCAGGGCTTTGCACCCAAAATAGTTCTCAGGAAAGGAGAGCCCACTGGAAGCTGAGGAATGGGCTCAGAGTATCGAAGATGATCTGGCCGCGGCACAAGTGCCAGAATTAGCTTGGGTTCGTGTTGCAAAATTACAGCTCACGGACAATGCTCGCAACTGGTGGAAGGCGTAAGAAAGCCGTCTTGACCAACCTATCGAATGGAAGACTTTCCGACACATGTTCGACGCAAAGTACTTCCATGAGACCGCTAGGTTTGACATGGAACAACAGTTCATACATCTGCAACAAGGTCCAATGTGGACCAAGTCGGTAGATGAGTATGACGCTGAGTTTACCATACTCAGCAGGTAAGACATGTCTCAGTGTTCGATTTTTATATCACATACTACACAGCTAACACAAGACCGTAACAGGTTTGTGGCCCATCTCATACCGACTGCTGAGATCAGAGCTAGAAGATTTCAGCAAGGGTTGGATCCAGAAATCTAAGCTGCTCTGGCTACAGGGGATTTCCCAACCCATGATTTGGTTTTGAAGGCTGCCCGAAGATATGAGGAAGTAGTAAAGAGGAAGGGCAAACCTCAATCTGCCGGTTTGAAACGCCCTGCCACTCAAGTGGCAGGAGGAGCCTCTTCTAGGCCATCGTTTGAACCCATGAGAACCGAAGAACCCAATAACCAGCCAAGACCACATTTCTGTTTCCATTGCAAGAGAGATGGACATTTGATAAAGAACTGTAGGCGCGCAAAAAGCCTGTGCCTAGTTTGTGGCGCGTCCAATCACAGAATTGAGACCTGTCCATATAGATACAACTCACCTCACACACCTACCAACTACCCGCAGCGGCCAGCTATCCAGGCTCCTGCAACTCGTCCTGCACTCCCAGCACCACCTCCACATAGAACTCCTGCACAGCCTACTCGCCAATTCCAACAGGCAATGAGGGATATGCCTCGAGGACAGAGAAACAGGCTTCAAGGACAGAATGTGCCTCCAGCTAGAAGGAATGTACCACGGCGACAGACATTCACCTTAACAGCCACAGAACCTGAGACTGTGAACCAAGGTAATCCAAGTAACTCCCTCACAACTTTGACCAAATTTTTTTACAATCTTTAGTTCTGTCACCAAACTGTTACACTTTCCTTTTACAAATTTCGAAGACGAAATTTTTATAAGGAGGGTAGAATGTAACAACCCAAATTTTCCTAAAAAAAAAATTTTCAAATATTTTTTTTCAAAATCCATAAAGGGGTATTTTAGCCTGAGCACAAGATATAAGTAATTATTTTGCTTTTTAATTACAAGTTAAATGAATGTAACAACTCCATTTTTAGTGTACAAAATTTTTCTTGAAAATTAATGTATACTTGGGGTATTTACATTTTCTGTAACTACTTTAAGTAATTAAATAACTCTATAATTACAAGAAGGAGCTTGTAGCTCATTGGTAATACCTTGCACTGCTGAACTAAGCCACCAGAGTTCAAATCCCATGCCCCATATTATTTTTAATATTTATTTGTTTTAAAATTTTATAGAAGCCCAACAGTCCACATAAGATAACTCCCAATTTTTCCACTACACCCACAAATGTAAATGCACCAGAGCCTACACCTCGAGATCCCCACCTCCCGACACTTCGACTCGGCCCGACTCGGGCCGGCGCCGCCGGGCGGACTCGGCCGGACGGCCGAGTCACCTGAAGGAAAATTTTGGCCCTTCAACTCCCCCACTCCCCTGCATACTTCAATTTCTGATATCAATTCCAGAGGGCACATTAACTCTCTTTTACTCCATTTTTAATACATTTTTCACACATTTTTACATTTTTTTAAATTAAAACCCTACATCTACCCTAACCCTAGCCTAACCCTATAAATACACCCTTACCCTCTACCCTCTCACCCTAAAACTCTGAACCAACTCTCTAAAATTCTCAAGAAATCTTGTGTACTTTGAAAACGAGCACGAAGCGAAGCTACGGCGAAATTCCCGGCGAACTTCCGGCGATCGTTCTAGGAACTCTCGGCGACGAATCGACGCACCGCCGATTCCTCTTCTTCCATCTCACTCTCGTTATTGTCCAAAACCCGTAAGTCCCATTTTCTATCTCTCTTTTCTATTCTAAAAATACGGATTTACAAACCCGACGGAATCGGAACAAATCCAATTTTCTGATTTGGTTTTCTTATAAAACTTCACTTCTTGTTAATACAATTATGCTTAAACTCCCTCGTGTTGACTATTAAACACTAATCAACCAAATTGATCAAGTTTCATTTCATAAAATGATGGCTATTTCACTTTATCGTATTTTTCATTTAAATACCATATTGTTTCAATTATACATTTAACTTCATTAAACTTGCTATACCTTTAAGTAGACCATGAGGTAATGACCTACCTCCTCACACACTCATATGCAACATAACACGATACCCTCGAGAACTTAGAATACGAGAAAACAAATATTTTCATTTAAATACCCTTTACTTAATAAAACCATTTCTAAAAGATTTAGTATTGATACATCTTTACAAATAAATAACATTGAGTTAATAAAAAATATCTAGACTCAGCCAATTAAGGACTATCGCACTCATTAGGACAGAGGAAGGTTGTGGGCATTCAGTTGTTTATCTAAACCTGACTTTGTGGTGCCTAGGCTAGACAAGTGAGAAAGGTAACTTTAAAAGGCCCGTCTCACGGTGATTCATGAGCGGATCCCTCCTTTCTTCACTTGTACTTACCTGGCCACAATTGGCGGTGAAGAGGCGATTTGAGGTATCTCACAACCTGTCGCTTTGGACCAGTTAGGAGCAGTCTAGTTGACTTAGGAGACCCTAGGACATAGAATACGGGAAATTGACATCTTTACAAATAAATACCATTTACTTAATAAAACCGTTTTCTAAAGGATTTAGTATTTATACAATCTTTGCAAAGCGCCGCTACAACCCATTTTGGGGAACCCGTTCGGGATGGTGCGGATTATCGCACATCCTCGGGCTTAGTAGTGCGAGATTCAGACCTCCGCAAGGAGCATTCGGTCTCGAAAGATTTAAAATACGATATCTTAAGAAAACGAGATTTCTAGAATATTATAGATATATACAAAAATTATTTTCATATAAATATATGTATATATAACATAAACATATCTATTTTTGAAGTATTATAAATATTCCACCTTTCCTACAATATCACAAGAATCAAATTACTTTTCTGACTCAGAGCGAGTCTCATTATAATCTGACTTGAATATAATTCAAGTACAATCTACAATCTACAATCTACAGTCTACAATCTACAATCTACAATCTTCAATATTACAATTCAACATGAATCCATGAATCCAATTATCAAACTATACAACTTGACTGAACCTAACCATGGATATATATTCCATTTACATGGTTCTCCAGTTATTCCATTTACATGATTATACAGTTACATCCGTTTACTGATATCATGGTTTTGGTCAATCATTCAACTATACATGTTGGAGATAGTGCCCTCAATGTCAATTATTGGATCGCAGGTACGTGATTGCAATGATTGAGGCATGACCTATACCGATATGACATTCTTGCTCGAGATGATAGTATGCTATCTGGTTTGTCTTTATCATCGTATACATGCTTTAGTTCACTATTGCATGATGATAGAGCCCATAGGATTCTTGCTTGACTACCAGCAGTATGATGTCGATCATATACGTGGGAGCTGGGGTCTATAAGCACATCCTTAAAGTGTCCCTAGTCGTGGGAGTTTCGAGACAGGGCATCGATACTCCAGAGTAGACTAGTGTATACAGTCGAGACCCTGACGAGGGGCGATGTCCGGTCTCACAAGCCATTGGTGTTAGTTGGATCACCTAAGATGTATACAGGTGCTCATTGGGTTATGAGTACACCGGACAGGACTCGCCGGGAACCTGCTAGTTGGTATTATACCTATCGTCAGATAGCAGTTCCCTGGTGACATGTGTACAGATTAGTTCATCGACCTGAGGTCGTCATTTGTCTCGTGTGAGTTCCCACTGTGCTTTGATTTCTACCCTACCACGGCTCAAAGGAGTCGTGCAAACAGGTCTTTTTTGGGTACAGTCCCGAGCCACATGGAGGCAAGTGAGCGGATCGGCAGGGGATTCGTCTCTCCCGGTATTGGGGGTAAGATCGCGCTGTGTCTAGGAGAGCCATTACACAAAGCCCTCGGCCGAGGCAGGAGATTTACTGGTAGGTACTCCAGTAGTATCTCAGGGTGTTCTGGGCTACTCTCTGACACGACTTATACCGCTATTGGGGCCTGACGTTACCAGCCCCTAGGCCGATATGCGATACTCATAGACGAACGGACCGGACTGTATGTATATTGTCACTGTTAGGCTCAGTAGGATTTCTAGATGAGTTCGCTCGTCAGCTTCCCTTCCAATCAATACATAGGCAACCGTTACGTACAGCTTGTACCTCTGACGTGCTAGTGGTTATACCCAGTGCCAGTGTGTTGATGAGTCATTAGAGTCCCCCACAGACAGTTTCCAAAGTTCGGACGAAACGTTGTAGAGGCCGTATGGTTTTATGGTAGGGTTCGGAAAATGCACGTGCGTTTTCGCACGTGTCATTTTTCGGGCAGATAATACTGGTAGGATTTGGTTTAAGCCGGATCCCAGTATTATACTGTGTAGATATAATATCTTTGTCTCAGTTGCATTTGTATTCGGTCGTAATACAAATGCGGGTATGTTTATACTATTACGGGGTTATCCTGAAATTCGTTTCAGGATCACTTTTGGAAGTTGCCAGTTTTCAGTTTTCTATCAGCCGTATTTAACATTCGGTTAAATTCGGATTTATCTTTTCTTCTCTTGGGTGAGTCATGAGGGTGATGTGTGTGGAAGCTTCTAGAGTTTGTGAGGTGTTCTTTGCTCATTGGTAGCATTTAATGAAAGGGTGACTAAGGTTAATGAGTCATTCTTTACATTAATGTGTTTTGTTATACCTTTGATATTTTCTCTTGATATTTATCTTATGGTCACCCTCATTCCTTGCTCCTACACTCACCCCCCCCACTCTATATATGGCCGGCCCCTCCCCTCCTCTTGACTCACTCTCTCACTTGATTAAAAAGATTATGATAGTTTGGGATTCATGAAATTAGATAGCTACAATTCTCATTTCACCCGATTCAAAAGGCAACTTCCATAACCGTTCGTCCATAGCTTTGGACGTAACGAGACAAAGTGTTCTACTCATTCTCTACATCAATCTTGGTCATCTCTTTTAGCAAACTTGATGATCGAGTTGCCTCGGTTCAGAGGCGGGAGCCCGTTTAAAGATCCGTCGATGTGGTGCCACCTGGACGAGAAGACTGGAGATTCAGGAGATCGGAGCAGTCGCAACAAAGCGTGGGATGATGGTTGAAGACCGAAGGACTCGGATAGTTTGGTATAACATTTATACCCACTTTGTAGTTTGTTAGTTTAGCTTTAATGGCAGATCCGGGTTATAGTACGCGATAGTGCCAGTTTGTAAAAAGTTTTTGTTCCGCATTTGGCGTCTCTTAGACGGCCGGGGCGCTACCGTGGACTTACAATACAATCTATCCAACACAATACAACAATACAATCAAAACACTACGGGGTTTAAGGGGTAGATTGGTACGGAAGGTGTTAGAAGTGGCACGAGACTGCAACCATAAGACACCGAACCTATATTCCGTTGCTGTTGTACCGTGGCCCAACGGTTCCTTGAGTTTCTAATACCTTAGTCTCTGGGACAAGTGAGACTCCTCTCATATACACTGGCATCCTTCTGTACCAAGCTACAAACAACAGCGTTAACACTAAATACAACATTATAACAATATAATACAATTTTAAAAGTTACACTCTCTCTCTGTCTTCTTCCTTATCTTTGGGACTTACCGAGCGACCTGTTCGCTGACGACATTCTCTTTCATTCTTCTTTGAATGTCGTCAGGTGATCTGGACACGTCAGAGATCGAGCCCACTGCTGAAGACTTGGACCAGTTCAGTGAAGACCCCGAGCTCTAGTCATTGTACACTTTCCATTCAGTACTTTTCATTCTGTTATGCCATTGTTTAGGCATCGCTTTATTTCAGTTGTATTTACTTTCCATGTATTATACAGAAAGAATGTGAATAAATAAAGTTGCTGTTTTTATTATATCTTGTCTCTTGTGCTTTATTTTTATATTGCTTAGATACGCTTAGCGTATTTACTTCACAGTAAATACATAGCGGACCGGTCGCGTCCCCTTCGCCGTATACCGAGAAGCGGGGCATGACACGAACATATTTGTGAAGTTGAGATACATGAAACACATCATGCACACCCGCCAAGTATGGTGGTAAAGCCAACTAATACGCCACTTCTCTAATACGCTCAAAGATATCGAAAGGCCATAAGAATTGAGGACTAAGCTTGTATCGACTACCAAACCGGATTACTCCTCTAGTCGGTGATATCTTCAATAACACATTATCACCAACAGCAAGCTCCAATGGCTTTCTTCCAGATCTGCTCAACTCTTCTGTCGATCTTGAGCCACCTTCATATGATCACGAATCAAGCTAACTTTCTCCACAGTTTGCACAATCAACTCTGGTCCTAACAGTCTTTTTTCCTCCAACATCGTCCCAACATACAGGTGAACGACATTTACGACCGTATAATACTTCAAATAGAGCCATCTGTATAGTCACTTAAAAACTATTGTTATATGAGAACTCCACTAAATGTAAATGATCCTCCCACAAACCCATGAAGTCCAACATACAAACTCTCAACATGTTTTCGAGGGTTTGGATCGTTTTCTCGTACTGTCCATCTATCTGAGGAAGATAGGTCGTACTAAACTTTAATCTAGTTCCCAAACTTTCTTGTACACTCCTCCAGAAAGGTGATAGGAACCGTGTGTCACGATCTGAAACAATACTTACTGGTACTCCATGCAATCTCGCCCTCCACCTCATTTCCATTTTTTTTCTAAAAAGAAAAACAAATATGAGGTGTCCTTCTTCTAGAAGAATTCTCGTATGAATGAGATGTCACGATCGTGAAACAATACTTACGGACTTTTGATCCACATCAAAATCCCGTGGCAACCGATCAAATGAGACTGAATTGCTAGATTTATAAAATTCAAATTAGTTTTCATAAAACTAAATATTGTGGATTCCAAGTATTGTATCACAATCACAGATAGTTAGACGATGTTAAACTTTTCGATTGAATCAACAAACACCTAAAACTTCCCAAAGAGCTCAACACTTGAGCACAGTTTAAAAAATACCCAGAACATGCCACAGCACCTATGGACCAACCGTAGAAGGGTCAACCCTTGCCTCACCTATGGCGCAGCGGAACTACCATAAACCCTAGGGTTTGATGGCGGTTCCGGCGGTTACAAAATTGAGTTAGGGTTTCGTTCTTTTAGAGGGGCCATAGAAAACACCTACATGATTTTCTGAAGATTTTAAACTTGGAAAAATTCAACTCTTGGAAAATTTCCAGCGAGAGAGAAAAATGGGTATTTGATATTCGTTCGAATTTTTTAACGTCGTCAAAATAACCTGAAACGATGTTAGAATTACGACTACGAAACACTTTGAATTGCCTTTACAGAAATATAACATCACATGCAATCTCAGTAAAAATAAGCAACACCTGAAACACCAAAACCCAGATCCTGGAACACCATAAAAAATTGAAGCCCAAAACCACTCAAAAAACTGGTGATGATGGTCATATTGCTTCATCTCGCCGGGTAAAATCCGGCAAAAGGGGTTCAATTTTCTGTGGTGTTCATGTTACATCTCATATAACATTCTGCAATTGCTTAAAAAAAAATTAGACACTCTGAAAATTTCGACAGAAACTTGGGTTTTAGTTGGGATGTTTCGGAGTTATTTCGGTTTCGTAATCCTACAAACATCGTCTAATTCTCTATCTTGGCTCTGATACCACTGTAGGGTTCCGCAGCACCGCCACTGGGTTTCGGGAGGCATCGACCACGCCGTTTTCAAAAATTTGGCACGCTAAAGAACCCTAACCTAGAATCTTAACTAGAGAATTAGACGAAACTAGTATGTAAATATCTTTACATCTAAGTGAACAAGAAATACAACCTTTGTAGACCGGTCCTTCACTTCAATAACTCCGTATAGTAGTCCCTTCGCTCCAAGTAGTGAACTCCCGGACTCTAGAAAGGCTCCACAAGATGAAAGGAATAAGCTTGCTTGAAGTCTTCGAGCAAGCAAGATGATCTACGTCGAGGAGACACTAATTCAAGCTACCTCTTCACTAATTGTGAAGCAAACAACCTAAACTAAATGGCTAATCTAGTGTATGTTGATGAAGTAGGAATTTTGCTCACTTTAGAAATATTTTTCTCACTAATTTTCTTCACCTCCCAAAAGCTAGAGAGCTTGAGGAAGAATATGAAGAAAAGCAACCATGGAAAAAACTCAAGTGTAGAATAGCAACCATGAGTGAGTTAATATCATATATTAACCCATGTAGAGACTAAAGCATGGATAAATAATAATGGTTAGGTTAATAAATATCTCAAGTAAAACAAAGTTAGTGGACAAAGTCAATGGTTCTACAAGCTTCCACTAAGCTTAACCATGTGACTAATTTCCAACTAATTTGATTTACTTTAAATAAATAAAACCTTACATTATTATAAGTATGGTGTGAATCTCATACACCCATGTTGCATGTAGCAACAAGCATGACACAATAATATATATCACATATATATTAAGTGTACATAAGTGAGAAAAAGAAATGCTTAAGTGAGCTAATATTAGTTAATGTAAATTAATATATCAAATATATAATTATACATTAAATTATTAAATTAACACTTGATTTAATAATCCGGCTATATCACATATAATCGACTAATATCATATGTATCAACTTTATCGAATCAACACTTGATTCGATAACCCGGCTATATCGTTGTTCCCCGCCGAAAACCAGAGAGACAAACGTCTTGCCTGAATTTCGGGGAAGATGCTAATTGGTGCTATCCGTCCACCTCTTCGAAGATGCCAAGTTGATTTATGGCACCATGTATCGAAGGTTTAAACGGATGCGGGCGATGTAGCAGACTTCGTCAGATTTCCCCTCGTTGATGAGGGGTTTTTGATTGTGGGGACGCTCTTCCCTGCAGGCGCAAACCCCTGCAGTTAATTATGCTACCGCATCGCGGTAACCACTTTCTCCTTCTCCAGATGGTCACTTCATGTCGTGTATGTTTGTTTTGTTTTTTTGGTTGCCCATGGATTGTATACGGAGACTAATTTATGTTGTCGCCCGTAGGGCGTGGATTAGTCCAAATCCGTATCTTCTTAGATTTGGGTTTGGGGGTTGGGTTTAAGGATACGTTAGTCTCATTTGGGACTAAGATTAACTTAAACGTATGTTAAGGATACGTTAGTCTAATTTTTAGACTAAGATCAACTTAACAGGATCGTTTAGATCCAACAAGAGAGCAATTGGGCTCTATTGTTTAGTTTAGAGACATTGCGGTCGATTACCAGTTTAAGGACACGGTGGTCCAGCGTTAGTTTAAGGATATCTCGGTCTAGGTTAAGGGCATCATAGTCCGTGAGTTTAAAGACTTCATAGTCAACGTTAAGGACATCATAGTCCGTGAGTTTAAAGACCTCACAGTCAAGGTTAAGGACATCATAGTCCGTGAGTTTAAAAAGGACCCTACAGTCCGTAGAATGTTTGGTTGTCGGGACCCGTCACCTCTCTGAAGACGTTGAAGGATTACAACGGCAAATATCAGAGGAGTAAAGAGATGTACCCTCGAACCGATGTGAGTTGGTTGAGAGATCTGTAGTCCAATTTGGGGCTAAGATCTGTTAAAATATTTATGAGCAGATGGGCTCAATTAATATAAGTTGAGGACTTATGGCCAATATTGGGCTAAGTTCAATAAATGTTTAACATTTTATTTTGGGCTGTTAAGCCTTTATTTGGGCTTGACCCTTTTAACAATGCTGAACATTGATTTATATCTTTACAATGTCTTTGTCTTTTATTGAATGCTGAGCATTCATCAGAGCTCTGGGCTTATTAAAGAACAATTTATGTTCTGTCGGCGCAACACGTGGTGCGCTAGGCGTTTTGCGCTAGTCAAAGAGCACAGTGCGCTTCTGCCACGTGGCGCACATGTAAGGGACACGTGTCGCGCTTGGTGCTAGGTGCCAGATGATGAGCGCATGATGCCAGTTTATGAGCGCTGAGCGCTAATCCATGAGCGCATTGAGCTTTTAGTTTAGTGGCATACACATAAATGACACGTGGTGCGCTTGGCGCTGAGCGCCAGCCCACGAGCGCAGTGCGCTATTTCAAGAGCGCAAAGCGTTAGTGGTTAATTGGCGCATACGTGATTGACACATGGCGCATTTGGTGCTGAGCGCCAGTCCAGAGAGTGCAGAAGCGCAGTTTAAGAGCGCAAAGCGCATTTGATCAATTTTATGATCTGGAAAACAAATTTATGTTCTTTTAAAAGAGACTTTGTCTCAAGATCTAAGAACAACAGTTCTTATTTTGTTTCAATCTCTTATATTGATGAAAGGCTTTGCCTTTATGGATCTATGATCCTTAAGAGAATTAAATTATTCTCCTTTTTATAATGAGATGTTCATGATCTCTTTGAGAAAGACTTTAGTCTTATAGATTTATGATCTGTGAGAAGTAAGTTCTTCTTTTATTTTATGATGAGATCTTTTGATCTCTTTGTGAAAGACTTTTTGTCTTTGTAGATCTATGATCTTTTTAAAGAAATGAATTCTTCCTTTTATAAGATGATTTCATCTCTATGTTCATCATCATCATTTTTACCTTGAAGAAAGATCTTCTCGCAAGAGCTTGCTCTTTGAATTTTCTCAAAGTTTTTGGGGAGGTTTCTCTCTCTTTCTGTATATCAGAGACTTGAAGTCTCGGGGCCTTTATATAGGGCAAGCTGATCAGTTCGATCAGTTAAAGAGATCTTTTCTCTAATTGATTCGGGAATTTTCCCACCATTGGATCTTTGATCCTAGGGTTTCTGTTTTACAGAAGGCAATCTTCTTGTTTTTAACAAGATTGAAAAATATTTCCATAACAGAATTTAATTCTGATTAATTAATGATTTATTATTATTAGATCTTTGATCTAACAATAGGGAGTGTTTTAATTCCAGCGCTAGCGCACCCGTGCTTTGCACATGGTGCGCTGCTTAAAAGGCAACACACATTGCGCTAGCGCGCCCGTGTTTGACACGTGGTGTGCTGCTCGGAGCGCAGCGCACTCTGCGCTAGCGCACCCGTGTTTGACACGTGGTGCGCTGCTCGGAGCGCAGCGCACTCTGCGCTAGCGCACCCTAGCGCAATCGGAGCGCAGCGCACCTAGCGCTAGCGCACACATGGTGCGCTGCTTAGGGCGCAGCGCACTTGGCGCTGCATCTGAAGCGTTGCTTCAATTTTGAAATTTAAATTTCAAACAGAGCTTTGCTCTGATTGGGGGAAATAAATGCCCCCCCCACCGTTGCGCTCACGTGGCCCACACGTGAGTGCAGCGGTGGCAGAATCTCTGCCGTTGGATTACCTCAGAAGTTGAAACGGCTATTTATGCCTATAAATAGGACCCTTGGCCCTTAGGATGATTTCTGTTCATCTTCTTCCTTGTTTTCTGAGAATTTTTATTCTCTCACAGAGCATAGCTCTCCATCTTAAGAATTTTCTTAAGGACAAAAACTTTGTCAAAATTTAGGTAAAGATTAAATCTTTTAATAATCTAGGGTTTTACCCATTAACAGAGCCTTGCTCTTCATAGATCTTTGATCTGAAGACAACCCTTTTAGGGCTTTTCAATAGAGCTTTGCTCTTTCAAATCATGTAGATTTGTTGATCTGTCATGAAGGATTCATAAGAGTTTGTTCATGGATCATTAAAGATCGTGGAATTTCAAATTCGTTAAAAGCTTCGCCTTTACGGTTTCTGATGGGTTCCTCCATCTTCCTCACAGAGCATGGCTCTTAAAATTCTCGGGGAATTTTTAATTCCCCTCATAATTGACTTTGACAGGTGTCACTCCTGTCTGCAGAGCATTGCTCTCAAGGAGTTTAACTCCTCTGTCCCGAGGAACCTTTTTATTAAATGCGAAATCCTTTTTAGGATTTCCTTTCTTGATTGCATAGAATTAAATTCATTGAAGGATTTAATTAGCACTTATTTCCTCCTTGGGGATGTCAAGTGTTGTTTAATCTCTTGGCTGTTTCAATAATCTTTTTCTCAATTAGTCTGTCCACTGACTCTTCCTGATTTTCCTTTTCAGACGCTATGGATGCTCATATGTATGATCTCGACGAGATTATTTCCTATGGAAACATTCGCGCGCTCGGCCGTTCCCAAAACCAGGAACTCACAAACGCCCAGTGTGCTGAAATTATAGGTCGCTTTGATGCATACAATGGTCGACTGCTTCCTCGTCGTTCCTCTCTCTTGAAGCTTATCGTGAGAGCGATCTGGGAAGCACTTCCCTTATTCTGTCTAGGCATGCCGCTTAAGGCATTGGACGACGCCGAAGATAAGGTGCATTCGGTGTATCTGATGGGCCTAATCTCAAAGAAAAGGTGAGACAGCCTTGTCGATATCCTGCATCAAGCTTTTCAGCAGGCGGCGATACTTGCTGCCTATCGAAGGGTGGAGGACATCAGTGGAGATCCTGACGCTTGTGATCGTGAAAGGATGCACACGAAGATGGTCCGAGAGGCCCGAAAATTTTTGGATGGCCTTACTTTTGAATTTCTCAATCCGTGTCCTTGATTTGATGTCTTGCCATTGTAATCATTTTGATGATGTTTTTGTTTATTGCTTTCATTGTTGTAAGAACCTTTTGAAGTAAGAATAGCAAATTCCTCGTTTCCGTGTGTTTATTTTATGCACTAAATTATTTGCACATGCATGAATGGGTATGCTTTGAACGCTTAACTGGATGTGCATCAAATGTTCTCCTTACTGTCGCTCTCTTCTTCTTCTTTTTTGTTGCCAGCATGTCACCTTAGTAAGCGTAGCCCGCAAATGATAGAGAGCATTTCGTATTGAATTCTTCGAGAGGTAGTGATGGCTTAGAAAGCAGGTTCAGATCTGCTGCCTAAGACTTTTCAACTTCATGAGCCGTGAGGGTCTCATAAAGACTTTTCTCCCTACGAGTCGAGAGGATCTCGTAGGTGTATTCTCTCCTTAAGAATCGTGAGGATTCCCAAGCGCGTTTTCTCTTGTAAGTCGTAAGGATCTTACAAGAGAGTTTTCTTCCCTACGGGTCGAGAGGACCTGTAAGTGATTGATGGTGTTGCCATTATCCGCACTTCGCGGAGTCAGGAGTTGTTCTGGGCGTTTCATACGGGGTCAAAATTGACTTTAACCGTGTTCCACGGGACGAGGAATTTGCTCTGGATGCTTCCCACGGGGTCATAGCCGTGTTCTGCGAGGACCAGGCTCCACTCTGGATGCTTCCCACGGGGTCATAGCCGTGTTCTGCGAGGACCAGGATCCGCTCTGGACGTTTCCCACGGGGTCAGGATTGACATAAGCCGTGTTCCACATGACCAGGAATTTGCTCTGGATGCTTCCTACGAGGTCATAGCCGTATTCTGCGAGGACCAGGCTCAGCTCTGGACGTTTCCCACGGGGTCAGGATTGACATAAGCCGCATTCCACGTGACCAGGAATTTTGCTCTGGATGCTTCCCACGGGGTCATATCCGTGTTCTGCGAGGACCAGGCTCTGCTCTGGACGTTTCCCACGGGGTCAGGATTGACATAAGCCGCATTCCACATGACCAGGAATTTGCTCTGGATGCTTCCCACGGGGTCATAGCCGTGTTCTATGAGGACCAGGCTCCGCTCTGGACGTTTCCCACGGGGTCAGGATTGACATAAGCCGCGTTCCACGTGACCAGGAATTTTGCTCTGGATGCTTCCCATGGGGCCATAGCCGTGTTCTGCGAGGACCAGGCTCCGCTCTGGATGTTTCCCACGGGGTCAGGATTGACATAAGCCGCGTTCCACATGACCAGGAATTTGCTCTGGATGCTTCCCACGGGATCATAGCTGTGTTCTGCGAGGACCAGGCTCCACTTTGGAAGCATCCCACGGGGTCATAGCCGTGTTCTGTGAGGACCAGGATCCGCTCTGGACGTTTCCCACGGGATCAGGATTGACATAAGACGCGTTCCACGTGACCAGGAATTTGCTCTGGATGCTTCCCACGGGGTCATAGCCGTGTTCTGGGAGGATCAGGCTCCGCTCTGGATGCTTCCTACGGAGTCATAGCCGTGCTCTGCGAGGACCAGGATCCACTCTGGACGTTCCCCACGGGGTCAGGATTGACATAATCCGTGTTCCACATGACCAGGAATTTGCTCTGGATGCTTCCCACGGGGTTATAGCCATGTTCTGCGAGGACCAGGCTCCGCTCTGGACGTTTCCCACGGGGTCAGGATTGACATAAGCCGTGTTCCATGTGACCATGAATTTTGCTCTGGATGCTTCCCACGGGGTCATAGCCGTGTTCTGCGAGGACCAGGCTCCGCTCTGGATGCTTCCCACGGGGTCATAGCTGTGCTCTGCGAGGACCAGGCTCCGCTCTGGACGTTTCCCACGGGGTCGGGATTGACATAAGCCGCATTCCATGTGACCAGGAATTTGCTCAGGATGCTTCCCACGGGGTCATAGCCGTATTCTGTGAGGACCAGGCTCCGCTCTGGACGCTTCCCACATGGTCATAGCCGTGTTCTGCGAGGACCAGGATCCGCTCTGGATGTTTCCCACGGGGTCAGGATTGACATAAGACGCGTTCCACGTGACCAGGAATATACTCTGGATGCTTCCCGCAGGGTCATAGCCGTGTTCTGCGAGGACCAGGCTCCGCTCTGGACGTTTCCCACGGGGTCAGGATTGACATAAGCCGCATTCCACGTGACCAGGAATTTTTCTCTGGATGCTTCCCACGGGGTCATAGCCGTGTTCTGCGAGGACCAGGCTCCGCTCTGGACGTTTCCCACCGGGTCAGGATTGACATAAGCCGCGTTCCACGTGACCAGGAATTTGCTCTGGATGCTTCCCACGGGGTCATAGCCGTGTTCTGCGAGGACCAGGCTCCGCTCTGGACACTTCCCACGGGGTCATAGCCGTGTTCTGCGAGGACCAGGATCCGCTCTGGACGTTTCCCACGGGGTCAGGATTGACATAAGCCGCGCTCCACGTGACCAGGAATTTGCTCTGGATGCTTCCCACGGGGTCATAGCCGTGTTTTGGGAGGACCAGGCTCCGCTCTGGATGCTTCCCACGGGGTCATAGCCGTGCTCTGTGAGGACCAAGATCCGCTCTGGACGTTTCCCACGGGGTTAGGATTGACATAATCCGCGTTCCACATGACCAGGAATTTTCTCTGGATGCTTCCCACGGGGTCATATCCGTGTTCTGCAAGGACCAGGTTCCGCTCTGGATGTTTCCCACGGGGTCAAGATTGATATAAGCCGCGTTCTACGTGACCAGGAATTTTGCTCTGGATGCTTCCCACGGGGTCATAGCCGTGTTCTGCAAGGACCAGGCTCCGCTCTGGATGCTTCCCACGGGGTCATAGCCGTGCTCTGTGAGGACCAGGCTCCGCTCTGGACGTTTCCCACGGGGTCAGGATTGACATAAGCCGCATTCCACGTGACCAGGAATTTTCTCTGGATGCTTCCCACGGGGTCATAGCCGTGTTCTGCGAGGACCAGGTTCTGCTCTGGACGCTTCCCATGGGGTCATAGCCGTGTTCTGTGAGGAACAGGATCCGCTCTGGATGTTTCCCACGGGGTCAGGATTGACATAAGCCGCGTTCCACGTGACCAGGAATTTGCTCTGGATGCTTCCCACGGGGTCATAGCCGTGTTCTGCGAGGACCAGGGTCCGCTCTGGATGCTTCCCACGGGATCATAGCTGTGCTCTGCGAGGACCAGGATCCGCTCTGGACATTTCCCACGGGGTCAGGATTGACATAAGCCGCGTTCCACGTGACCAGGAATTTGCTCTGGATGCTTCCCACGGGGTCATAGCCGTGTTCTGTGAGGACCAGGCTCCGCTCTGGACGTTTTCCCACGGGGTCAGGATTGACATAAGCCGCGTTCCACGTGACCAGGAATTTTTCTCTGGATGCTTCCCACGGGGTCATAGTCGTGTTCTACGTGGACCAGGCTCCGCTCTGGATGCTTCGCACGGGGTCATAGCCGTGCTCTGCGAGGACTAGGATCCTCTTCGGACGTTTCCCACGGGGTCAGGATTGACATAAGCCGCGTTCCACGTGACCAGGAATTTTTCTCTGGATGCTTCCCACGGGGTCATAGCCGTGTTCTGCGAGGACCGGGCTCCGCTCTGGACGCTTCCCATGGGGTCATAGCCGTGTTCTGCGAGGACCAGGAAGGGTTGACTTTATCCGTATTTCACGGAGTCGGGGTTTAACTTTCGGTCATCTGCGTACCGCCGAGTCATGGAACTGGGAATTGCCGCGGTTCCGCTTTGCTTGATGTTGCGTCTGTTGTAATGAGACGATTGTTGAGATGATCTCTAGGCTATCTGTGAACCGTTGAGATTTGGCTTCTTCTTCTGATGGAGCCTGGGGAGGGAAGGTGTGATTCTTTCTTCGTTTGCGCCTCTGGATTATAGGGATTGACGTGATATCACCTATAGGGCATAGATTCCATTTTTTTATTTCTTTCCGCGATGCTCTATCATTTCAGCTCTTATATCGCGAAAGTCACGATTGCCCAATCATTTCGGCTATTTTTCGCGGTGCCCAATCATTTTGGCTATTTGTTTTATTTTTACTCGTTGTTTTTTATTGCGAGTTGCCCAATCATTTTGGCTGTTTTGCATGCATACACTTTTACTTGCTGATTTTGTTTGCAAGTTGCCCCATCATTTCGGCTATTTCGTATGCATGTGTGGCTCGCTGGCTTTTTGCTTCAAGTTTGGAATTAGACACCGATTTCGGCATCAGCACCGCTACAACTGGGATATTTCTAGGAGCGAATCATCATTTGCCTCTGTCGATGTCGAACAAAGGTGGCTTACCAAACAGGGTTAAGATCCCGTCGACTAAGGCTTTTGACTTTATGAGCCGTAAGGGTCTCATAAAGATTTTTCTCCCTGTGAGTCGTGAGGAACTCGTAGGTGCGTTTTCTCCTTAGGAATCGTGAGGACTCCTAAGTGTATGGCTTCTCGTAAGTCGTAAGGATCTTACAAGAGTATTTTCTCCTTCTAAGTCGAGAGGACTTACAAGGGTTGTTTACCGTGTAGACATATCCCTAGTCACGGATGGGACTTTGTTAGGGAAATGTTTATTCGTGCCCGTGGATTGTATACAAGGGTCGGCATTGAGCCGCTTGTAGGGCAGCATTGGAGGTTGTGGTGGTCGCTTAAGAACGGGTTCAGATCCCTGTAGCTTAAGACTTTTGAATCTTATGAGACGTGAGGGTCTCATAAGAGGGTTCTCCTTACGAGTCGTGAGGATCTCGTAAGTGTAATTTCTCCTTAGGGATCGTGGGGATCCCTAAGTGTGTTGCTCTCTTGTGAGTCGTAAGGATCTCACGCAGATGGTTTCTCCTTATAAGGTCGAGAGGACCTTGCAAGTGTCTTTTAACGAGATCGTGCCCTTTCGGGTTTTCACAAAAACTCGCCGGTAGCCCTGCTGTTTTTACTCACGGAGCCCTTCCGGGTTTTCATCCGTGCCCATTTTGCTTATGGACATACCGTTTTATTTTTCTTTCTTTTTTTTATTCTTTTATTTTTTTTTGTGTCAGCCTTAGGATGCTGCAGTCCACAGTAGTTTATCGACGTCTCGGTCAATAGCTAGTTTTAGGACATAGTGGTCCATCGTTAGTTTATGGACGTTTCGGTCCGACGCCAGTTTTGGGACATAATGGTCCATCGTTAGTTTAGGGAAGTTTCGGTCCGTCTTTAGTTTAAGGACGTTTCAGTCCATCTTTAGTTTAAGGACGTTTCGATCCGAAAACCGGCTACTACTTACAGAGTTTGGGCTTAGGAAGATAGCGAGTGGACATAGGCGTCGTCATCTATCGTTGACCTAGGCCGTGGCTCGTTAGGCGTAGTATTTCTTTATGAAGCGACCGTTTATTGGCCTGAAAGGTCTTTCACCATGCATGTCCATGAGTAGGTAAGCTCCACCCTGGTAGACTTTGTCCATGATGTACGGGCATTCATAGTTTGGCTCGAATTTCCCCCGCTTGGCGCGATTGGGGATCATAGGTCTTTTAACCACTAGCACGAGTTCGCCTTGGCGGAACGTTCTCGGCCTAGTCAATTTTTCATATGAGCGTGTCATCTTTGCTTTATAAGCCTCCAGATTTTGTTGCTCTATGAGCCGGGTTTCATCGAGGGCATCGAGCTCCTCAAGCCGAAGGTGAGCATTTTCTTCATCTGTTAGCTCGTAGTGAATGGCCACTCGTAGAAAGGGTAACTCTATCTCGAGAGGGAGTACCGCTTCTGTGCCGAATACCAAAGCATACAGCGTTGTGTTTGTGGCCGTTTTGAACGTAGTTCGATACGCCCAGAGAGCTTCATGAAATCTCTCATGCCAGTCCCTCTTATTTCGAGACACCGTCTTTTTCATAATCTTCGTCAAGGTCTTGTTGAAAGCCTCTGCTAGACCGTTAGCTCAGGGATTATAGACCGAAGAGTATCTCCAGTCTATGTTATGTCGTTGTGCGAAGCGGCTGATCTTGTGGCTTCTGTAGGCTGGCCCGTTATCGGAGATGATCCGTCGCGGAGTCCCAAACCGATAAATGACGTGCGTCTTGAAGAAATGGAGGATATTCTCCGTCTACACTTCCCTCAGCGGTACTGCTTCTTCCCATTTGGAGAAGTAATCAGTTGTCACCAAAATGAATCGATGTCCTCTGGACGATGCTGGTTCGATAGGGCCGATTATGTCAGTTTCCCACATCTCAAATGGCCAGCTAGCCACCGTTGGATGCAGTGGATTTGGATGCTGATGGATAAAATCCCCGTGAATCTGGCACGAGTGGCATTGCTTCGCGAATTCGAGGCAGTCCTGGATCATCGTGGGCCAATAGTAGCCCATCCTTTTGATCTTCAGTTTCATCTTCGGCCAGGCTTGGTGAGAACCGCAGAGTCCGTCGTGAGTTTCTTGGACGACTCTCTTTACCTCTTCAGGTCCCAGGCATCTTAGCCACAGAGAATCAAATGATCTCTTATATAGAGTATTATTGACGAAGGAGAAAGACAGAGCTCGTTTCATGAGCTGATGTCTTGAAGACGCATCTTCAGGTGTTCGACGGGATTTGAATTAGTCTATAAAGACTTCTCTCCAATCCTTAGCCTTTTTCCTGGTCTTTTATTTGGAGGGTCGTTTCCTCGTTCGCTCCCTTCTCTTCGGGCGACTCCGAAAGTATTTCTGCCGGTGCCAGAACTCGATGACTTTGCACAACGATTCTCACGTCATCGAGGTCTTCGTCAGCCAATTCTTTAGCGAGCTTGGCTAATGCATCCGCTTTGCCATTTTCTGCACGCGGTATGCTTTCCAGGGTGTTGGAGGGAATTTGAGTCAGCAGTTGCTGCACTCTCTCGCCATACTTTACCAACTCTGGTTTGCACGTTTGATAGTCGCCGTTTACTTGGCTAACGACTAGCTGGGAGTCTCCATGTATGAGGAGGTTTTCGATTCCCATGTCGACAGTGATCTCAAGACCCGCTATCAAAGCTTCATACTCGGCTTCATTGTTTGTCCTCGGTTCTGTTAAGGAAAAGGCAAAGCGCATTATCCCTCCTTGTGGAGTCACGAAGATGAGGCCCACCCCGGATTTGATTATGGGGGTACTTTGTTTGCGTTTCTTCATGGAAGAAGCTCCATCGAAGTAGAGTTCCCATCGGGTATCACTCCCTCCTTTCCCCCCGTCAATCGTGTCAAACGCGTGCTCATCTGGTAATTCGCAGTTCAAAGGAGAGTCGGCAAGTATCGGATGTTCAGCGAGAAAGTCGGCGATGGCCTGGCCTTTCACTGCTTTGAGGGGTCTGTATGTCACCGAGAATTCCATCAAGAGTAGGGCCCATTTAGCAAGCCCTCCCGTTAATATAGCTTTTGACATCAAATATTTGAGAGGATCCACCTTCGATATGAGACGGACCTCATATGCCAACGCGTAGTGTCTAAGCATCGTTATCGCGAAGATCAACGCCAAGCAGTGTTTTTCGATGGGGGAGTAATTGATTTCTGCCCCCAGTAGAACTCGACTCAAGTAGTAGAGGGCTCTCTTTGCCTTAGTCGTTTTCTTGTGCCCACAGCGCGCCTAAGGAACCTTCGAGGGAAGTCGTGTATAGGATAAGAGGCTTTCCCTTGACCGGAGCGGTCAGCACCGGCGGATTCTGCAGGTATTGCTTAATTTCGTCTAGTGCGCTTTGGCACTTGCGATCCCAGACGAACGGAGTTCCCTTATTCATCAAGTGACTGTAGGGACGACACTTGCCGGAGAGATTGGCTATAAATCGCTGGATATACGCGAGTTTCCCTTGGAGAGACCGCAGTTGTTTGAGAGTCCTTGGCGGAGGCATTTCCATGATCGCCTTAATCTTCGACGGGTCTATCTCGATGCCTCGGTGTCGGACGACGAATCCTAGAAACTTGCCCGAGGAAACTCCGAATGCGCATTTGAGAGGGTTCATCTTCAAGTTGTATTTCCGAAGGCGCTGAAACACGATCTTCAGATGCTTTAAATGTTCCTCGTACGATTTTCTTTTAACTACGAGGTCGTAGATATAGCATTCGATGATTTCATGTATGAGGTCATCGAAAATCTTCGTTATGGCCCTCTGATAGGTGGCACCAGCGTTCTTTAGACCGAAGAGCATCACCTTGTAGCAGAATATGCCCAAAGGGGTCCGGAAAGCGGTATGCTTCTGGTCCTCGGGATGCATCTTTATCTGATTGTATCCTGATGAGCCATCCATGAAGGAGAAGACTTCGTGAGTGGATGTATTATCTATCATCAGCTCGGTAACCGGTACAGGAAAATCATCCTTTGGGCAAGCTTTGTTGAGGTCCCGGAAGTCCACACATATGCGCACCGTCCCGTTTTTCTTCATTACTGGGACAATGTTGGCGATCCAATCAGGATAATGAACCTCTTGGATGAAGCCGGAGTCGATCAGCTTCTTGACCTCGGTGTTGATGCTCATCTCAAGCTCGAGTCGCATCCTCCTTGGTACCTGCTTGACTGGCTTGATGTCTGGGGATATCGCCAATTTGTGCACAGCAATCTCTGGATCCAATCCTGGCATCTCGGAATAGTTCCATGCGAAACAGTCTTTATACTGAACGAGCACGTCTTTAAGCGTAGCCACTTTTTTTTTAGACAACAGCTCACTGACGAACGTCGGCCGTGGGTCGTTTGTCGTTCCCAAGTCGATTCTCTTAAGGTTATCTGCAGTAGTATGTATCCCATCTTCCAGCTCTTTTGGCGCCGGTGGAAATTCTGAGTTCACCTCATCATCATTGTTTTCGAAGCACCAGGGGAGATCAGCTGTATCTTCGCATACTCCTTCTTCTGACATCGTTATCACGTGACAGGTGCGAGATCGCTTCCAAGACCGATTTTGATCTGGCTCTACTCTCGTTACATATGTAGCTTTTGGTTCATGCTTTTGTGGCGGGGTTACCCTCCAGCTGCTGGATAGAGCAAACTTGCCGAGTTGGTATTGGTCTTCGACCCAGTTCTTGAAGGTGAAGCAGTCTTCGAGAGGATGTCCTATTGCTCGGTAATAGGAGCAATAATCCGGGTGAGAGACCTCGCCTGCTTGCTCGGGATGCTTAGAATCTGGGAGGGTAATCATCTGATGTTTTAGGGCAAGATCGATTATCTTCCTTGTCTTGTCTTGGGGAAAAGAATATTCTCGACCCATCTTTTTTATAAGAGATGGCTCCCGGCTGCTCGATTCCCGATCACGTGGTTTCTTGGACCCGCCTTGTCACTGTTGAACGATCTTTCCGCTCCTGGGTTTATTTTTGCCTCTGCACCGGGTCTTTATGACGGGTTGACGACGAAGAGCATCGTCATTTTCCGTAGCCTGCTGAAGGAGGCGCTGCGTCCTGGCTCTCTCGTAGATGGCCATTTCGCGGTTATGATCGTCTCGAACCTTTTGACCCGTTTCTCTTATAAGCTTGCCCATCTGTTTTTCGAACGACGGACTTGACATTTTCACGGCGGGAGCTTGTGTTGGTTCACGGTTAGCATCTTCCCACAGAGTATCTCCTTCTTCATCAAAATCATGTATGGCGTAGCAGCCGTGGAATCGCTCCCGTTTCTTGGATTGAGCATATCCAAGCCCGATCGTTTCCATTCTCCCGTTGGGCAACTTTCGTTGAGTTCTGGGGACGCTCCAGATCCTGTTGTAGAACTGAGCTTGTCGAGCAGTCTGCTTAAAGGGTACGCCTTGGCGCCTCAACAGTCTTTTTAATCCGTCTATATAATATCTGGGCAGACGGATGGGCTGGAGCCTGTCAAGTGTAGAATCCGCACCATGCCAGATTTCTCTCTTCACTTTGGTTTCCCCGGATCGGTAGAATAGGATCGCCTTTTCACCCTTTCGCCTGGGAGGGACGTAGAATGTCTGCAGTTCCTGCACACTATAGGTATTAAGTGCATCGAGCTCTTTATAATGCTCCCGTGGAACCATGATGATTTTCAAACTTTGGTCTTCATCAGCGAAGGCTTGTATCGATGGCCGAGCAGAGAATACGGCATTGACCTCATCTTCCGAGTCGCTGCCGAAGACCAGAATAGGGGTGGACAGTCCCGGCTTGTTGCGTTGGGGCGTCCCTGAATAAATTATTTCCTCTTCCTCCTCGGTATCACTCCCGAAGACCGTAATAGTGATGATAGCTTTAGTTTTGTCCTCCGGTTTGCGACATCTTTCTGTATCTTCAAAATCGGGTAGGAAGTATTTTGCATCTTCGTATTTGCGGACTTTGTTCACGGAGAATAGGTTTAGTTCCCCTGTCACAGTGTACTCGAGACCATCTTTGAAGTACTTCATACACTGATGTTGTGTAGAAGGGATAATGTTGTACTCGTGTAACCAAGACCGGCCGAGCAAAGCGTTATAGCAGGTCTTAGCGTCAATGACGTGAAACTTGATGTCCGTGACTAGTAGCCCAAAGCGCAACATTAGTATCACAGACCCGAGCGTCCGTGATGACTGAGAGTCAAGCCCGAAGATGGTGATTTATCACGAGCGAGGTGCTGAATGCTCATACAGATTTCCTTCAACACTCTCACATTGAGGAGATTGACGGAGGACCCATTGTCGACCAGGATTTTGCCTATCTTGATATCATGACAGTATCCGGAGACAAAAAGGGGACGGTTATGCTCACACGTCCCGAGGAGAAGATCTTCATCGCTGAAGGTGATATCCGCTGTGTGCACTTCTTCCAGCTCGTCCTTCATCTTTTCCTCGGCGAGGAAAGCTTGGAATTGCTCGGGCTCTTGCAGTGCCTTGATCAAAGACTCTCTTGCCTCTTTTGATAGTAGAAGGGCTTCGAGAATGCTGAGCTGCGAGGGTAGCTTTCTCAAGTGTGCCAGAACGTTGTAGTCCACCTTACTTTTCTTTGGCGGGTCCTTAGCTGTCAGCTCTTTGACAGCTTGGTCATCAAGGATGATATCCTCAGGGACCTTTTCTTTCCCCTTGTCTTTTCTATTTGACCCACTGTTCGAGGGCCCAAGATTCTTTTCGGGCAGCGTACGATTGCGCAGCTGAATATTTTCACAGGTCTTCGGTTCTTCCTCTTTTCCCGAGGTGGACTCTTTAAAGAGAGGGTCAAGAGTCATTTCTTCGTCAGAGTCGCTCCCGAAGGTAAGAACTTGCGGTCCCCCAGCGTCGACTATGTGACAGCTGCCGGTAGTTCTTTTACGCTCCTCGGTCGTATTTCTTTGCTCTCGACGAGCTTTGCGCTTCATGCGCTTGAAATGTTGCCGGTGAGCGACATATCCCTGCCACCATCTTTTAAAAGTGTTGCACTCTTCAGTGGGGTGCGCGATCTTTCGATGATATGAGCAGTAGCTAGGATGTGTTTCCGCTTCACCAAGAATATTTCCTTCGGAGGGTGGCAGCTTCATTCCCATCGATATGGCTTTAGTGAACCTCTTTCTCGTCTTGAACCTACTTTTATTTGCGGCGGATGTACTTTGATCTGGCGGGAGTGTTTCAACCCTTTCGTCCAGTCGCCGATATTTGGCTTTTTCAAATATGGCCATCTCACGCTCTCGAGCAGCTTTACTTTTAAGAAGTGCTTCGTTCAGGAATGCATCAATCATTTCGTCTGATGGCCCTAGAAGTTCCGGTTCGGGATTTGCCCCCAGTTTCTTTGTGTAAGGAGCTTCTTCATCGTCTATCGACGAGTGAGAGATCACATGGCAACTTGCCACATAACCTTCAGATTCATCCGACGAGTCTTCTCCATTGTCATCATCTCCGTCCTCAAGGACGTGGCTGAGAAATTCTTGGAGTGTGACTAGAGTCCGCGCCTTCTGGTTATACTCTTCCAGCGCGTCAATCTGTTTTTGCAGGTCCGTATGCTTGTCATCAGGCTTCACGGGCTTTTTGGTCTTCTTCTTCTTCTTCGAAGACTTTGACGGCTGGGTGTGAGTGCTTTGGCTATTACCACCAATCTTTGGAGTTGGGCGTAGTTTCAGCATTCCCTCGATGATCTCGGGTTCCAGTGGATTTTTCCACCTGATCGCCGGGCATGTTTGGAGATCCTTCAGCATTCTTTTCGTCTTGGCTAAAAGAGCGACCTCCCATGGAGCTTCTTCTATGAAGGAGCATGATGCCCCCAGTGTCCATCTTCTTGGGAGCGTGTGGCTGTGGTGGGTTCACCTTCCAATTCCCGGACAGGGAAAATTTGCCCTGTTGGTATTGATCTTCAATCCAGCCTTTAAAAACGATGCAATCCTCAATTGGATGGCTTACCGTTTGATGGTAGGGGCAATAATTGGGACTATTAGCCTCACCGGGTTGCAATGGTCGTTTTGGATTCGGCAGATTTATGAGCCTGTTGCGCACCGCTAGCTCGAACAATCTCTTCGTTTTGTCCAGGGGAAACGAATAAGGGCGCTTCATTTTCTCATTATAGAATTGACGTCTCTCGTCTTGGCGGTCAGTTAATTTTGGACCGCTGGGCTGCTGCTGAGCATTGGCGACGAAAGTCGCTTTCCCTTTCCTTTTTTCATTGCGCGGTTCCGGCTTTGAAGGGGAAGGCCTATGGCCCATCTGTCCATTTGAGCTAGTTTGTCAATTAGGGCCTGGAATGTGGTCAGCTTGACAAACATCATAAATTGCGAGATGGTCGCTTGAGGGTCAAGAGTGCCCACGAACATGCCCACTGCCGGCGCTTCCTCAATGCGTTGCTCACATTTTGACCATAAATTTCGCCATCGTATTGCGTATTGCACCCACGTTTCACCTGGCTTCACCCTGGCATTGATCAATGCCGTTATTGGGGTTCATTCACTAGCACTCGCAAAACGCTGGGTGAATAGTAGCTCCATCTCTGCGAAAGTTTTGACGGAGTCGTTTGGAAGCTCAGAATACCACTCGAATGCCGTCTCCGACAAGCTACCAACAAACTGGCGGAGCAGAAGTTTATCATCCCCTCCGGTGTTACCGCACAAGGCTCTGAATTGAGCGACGTGTTGATGCGGATTTCCCGTCCCTTTATATACGTGAAATTTAGGGATCGTATATCCCAGCGGGTACCTTGTTTGGTCATACCAGCTTGGATATGGTCGCCCAGTTTTAACAATTTGGCCGGCCACTTCATTCGCCTAGTGAGCTCGTATTTGCTGAGCGATGTAATCATCCTGGGCAGCTTTGGAGATGGTCTCCTCTTTGGCTGCTGAAAGAGCCGGAGGAGGGTTCGATGTCTCCCCTCTGTCGTCTTCAATGATAATCGAGGGGTCTTCAGCTGGTGGTTCCGACTGTAACATCATCCCGGCCATGTCTTGGAACAAATGAGCCATTCGTTTTATGTTGGCTGCCTGTTCCGCGGCTTCTTTTTCTTTCCTCTCGAGCATTCTTCGGAGGAATTCAGTATCAGTCTCTTATTCCCGACGCTGCTCCGAGGTTTCTGGATTTTCTTTTGGCCCAGTGAGTGCGGCCATTGCAGTCAGCATCTCCTGAAGTTTCTGCTGCTGTTGTTCCTGAGCCTTCGTTATCGATCGAGTAAGCGGTCGATGACCCGTAGAAGCACGGCTTTCCTCTTTTCCGGAAGCCATATAAACAGTATGCACTACCATGCCCCCGGACTTGGGGCGTTTAGATTCAACGTCCTTGCGGTTTGCCGTGGTCACGGGGGCTTTCTCCGGCCTCCTTCTTTTTTGAGCGGTTGACGTTGAGGGAGCCGTTGCGGCGGGCACCCAGACGGATGATGTCTTTTGTGGTACCACGAGACGGCTCTTTTCTTGCTGAGCTTTGAGCTTCTTTGGTCGGCGAGAGTAGTCCTGGTCAATCACCGATTCCTGGACCAGCCGCCAGACTTTATAAATTTTGGAAGACAGCCGTTGAGGGGGCTGCTCCGGCTTCTTCTCTGTAGTAATCTCCATAGGTGGAGGAGATCTCTTCAGCACGGCAGTCGGAGAGTTCTTGCGAACCCTCCTTGTAAGGTTTGCCTAGCATCCTATGAAGAGTTTTGAAGCATCACATGTCTCAAAGTATGTATTTTTAAGGTGCTAAACAAACACGCAAAGGAATCGATCCTAGAAAATTAGGGTTACGAAACTTTAAGCTAATAAAAATTAGGGTTTGAAGGCTACAACCTTTGTAGCTCCCCTTTTGCTTGACTCCTTGATCTCTAGGGTGTTGGAAGAAGGTCCACTTGTAGTCCTCTTTCGTCCACGACGATCCACCCGAAGTTTCCCGTCCAAGCTTGCAACTTTGGAAAAGCAAAGAGAACACTCTAATCAAGTTGGCTAGACTTGAGTAGAATGATGTTGTGGCTAAGGATCTCACTTCAAAAACCTTTCTTTAATTGTGTTTAACTCACTAGAAAAAACTAGAGAGGAAAAAGATGAAGGAGGATGAAGATGGTGGCTATTTTTAACAAGAGGTGAAAAATAACCCTTGGTTGAAAAAGAAAATGAAATATATCACTATATATATTTATTTCCTTCTTGCATTCAACCATGATTAAATGATGGAGAGTTAATTTAACTTGGGTTTTAAATGATAAAGAGAAGGATAACCCTAGGTTAGTGGTAGTTGAGCTTGGTTAGGTTAGAAGAAGAATGTAGAAGCTAGAATGATTATCCTTTTCTTTTTCATTTTGTTTTAAAACCAAAATTAAATAATAATCCATTATTTAATCCATGGTGTGAGTCTTACATTGCCACCATTTCCATATGCTAACAACCATGATGGATGGGTGTATGTATGTATGCATGTATGCACATCCACATGTGCATGAAACTAGAATGAAAGAAAGAAACACATGCATGCATGCATACATCCATCAAACCCTAGAAAGGTTTCAAGTGAGAAAACTAATGGTTAGATGATAAATCAACACTTAATTTATCAATCCGGTCATATCTCATACGACCCCACCAAAAGCAGGCCACCCGATCAATGTTCGGTATCATATACGCACATTTTAATCGGGTGCATGCGCATATCGCATACGCGCACCACAACGTTTCACCTGGACTGGGTAACTCCTTTGTGGGACTCTAAGACTCGTCAATACGCCGGCAGAGGGTGATGATCATATCAGGTACCCCCAAACCGCAAGCGGTCAGCTAAACGTAACGGCCACCCGGGTATTGAGCGATCAGAAGAAAACAAGCGAACCTGGTACAACTCCCGTCGAGCCATCCGGCAACACTACCGTACAGTCCGGTCTGTTCATCAGATATGCTGCATATTGAGCCTAGGGATGGTCACGTCGACCCTAATAACTCAATAAGTCATGCCGGTGAATGGTCTATAACAGATCGAGAAACTACTGATAACACTTATCAGCAAATCTCAGCAGCCCTGGCCAGGGACTTACTGATATAACCAGTCGGGCACAGTACAGCATCAACTCTCAATATCGGGAGAGACGAAACCCCTCCTATCGCTCATTGCCTTCATGTGTCTCGGGACTGTACCCAACGACCACCTGTTTGCACGACTCAGTAGAGCCGTGGTAGGGTGGCAATCAAAGTACAGTGGGAGAACACACAAGACTCCATGACGATCTCGGGTCTACAGACTAACCTGTACCAGTGTCACCTGAGAACTGCTATCCGACGATAGATATAATTCCATATAGGAGTTCTCGGCGAGTCCGTCCAGTGTACCCAGTCACCACTGAGCACCCGTATATGATCTTGATGTCAAACATCGATGAATATGGGAACATTCATCGCCCATCGTATGGGTCTAGTATCATATACGATAGTCTACTCTGGTATATCAATGCCCCGTCTCGATATACCTACGACTAGGGACATTCCAGGATATGCTTATAAACTACAGATGTCCCGCTAGTATGATCTCCATCATAATCAGAGCAGTCAAGCCAATATCCTCAGGGCTTTATCAGCATGTATGAGTGAATATAAAGCATGATCAAATCAACATGTCAGATAAAGAAGAACCAGATAGCATACTATCATGTTGAGCAAGAATGCATACTGAATATATATACATGTATAGATACATCCACTATCACATAATGGCCTCTAGGGCATACATATATCCAACAATCTCCCACTTGCACTAAGGCCAGTTATTGGCGTATCTCATACCCAACATTTCAAAAAGTCGCTCATGCTGCGGCTGAGGGAGGGCCTTGGTGAATGGATCCGCGGCGTTATTCTTTGTGTCTACTCTCCTAATCTCGATCTCGCGGCGATCTACAATCTCCCGGATCAAATGAAAACGCCTCAGGATGTGTCTGGACCGCTGATGGGATCTGGGCTCCTTGGCTAACGCCATAGCCCCATTATTGTCACAATACAAAGGTATTGGATCAATAATGGTTGGAACTACTCCTAGCTCCGAGACGAACTTCTTCATCCAGACGGCTTCCTTGGCGGCATCATTTGCAACAATGTACTCAGCTTCCATCGTAGAGTCTGCAACGGTATCTTGTTTGGAACTCTTCCAACTCACCGCCCCTCCATTGAGGGTAAATACAAACCCAAAGATAGATTTGCTGTCGTCCTTATCGCTCTGGAAGCTCGAATCGGTAAAGGCCTCCATTTGGAGATCTCCATTACCATACACCAAGAATAATTCTTTAGTCCTTCGTAAGTACTTAAGAATGTTCTTCACAGCTGTCCAGTGATTCTCCCCTGGGTTGGATTGATACCTGCTTACAACACTAAGTGCATAAGCTACATCTGGGCATGTACATAACATCGCATACATTATAGATCCTACTGCCGAAGCATAGGGTATAATACTCATGCGAGCTCTCTCTTCATCGGTCTTTGGGCAAGAATCCTTAGAGAGAGTGACCCCATGGCAAGCGGGTAAGGCACCCCGCTTGGAGTCTTCCATACTAAACCTTTTTAGGATGGTGTCAATGTACCTGGTTTGGGACAATCCCAATAACCTTTTGGATCTATCCCTATAGATCCTTATGCCCAGAATGTATGTGGCATCACCCAGGTCCTTCATGGAGAACCTCAGTGATAAGAAAGATTTGACCGACTGTAGCATAGGAATATCATTTCCTATCAGAAGAATATCATCCACGTACAATACGAGGAATGTGACAGCTCTTCCTACAGCCTTCTTATAAACACAAGGTTCATCTGGATTTTTGATGAAATCAAACTCTTTGATGACATCATCGAAACAGATGTTCCAACTCCGTGATGCCTGCTTTAACCCATATATCGATTTAAGCAATTTACATGCTTTCCCGCTGCTCCCACTGTCAATGAATCCCTCTGGCTGATCTATATAAACGCATTCTTCTAAATTTCCATTCAGAAATGCGGTTTTTACGTCCATCTGCCAGATTTCATAGTCATAGTGAGCAGCAATAGCAAGTAGGATCCGAATGGATTTAAGCATGGCTACGGGAGAAAAAGTCTCGTCATAGTCCAATCCTGGTCTTTGACGAAAACCCTTCGCCACAAGTCTTGCCTTATAGGTCTCCACCTGCCCATCTACACCAATCTTTCTTTTAAAGATCCATTTGCACCCCACAGGTTTCACCCCAGGGGGTACAACGTCCAAAGTCCACACTTTGTTGGTGTACATAGACTCCATTTCGGATCTCATGGCATCCAGCCACTTCACAGAGTCTTTACTCGTGATAGCTTGCTGAAAACTGGTAGGATCATCATCATCCATGATGCAATCTTCTCCGTTACCATCAATGAGGAAACCATAGTACCTCTCCGGTGGGCGAGAAGTCCTACCAGACCTACGGAGTGGCCGAGGTTCTTCAGTTTCTGTTGCAACAGCTGGTTTAACCAAATCGTCATTTATAGTTTGTGTCTCTAGAACCTCTTCTAGATCTACCACCTTGCCATTATCTTTATCTGTGAAAAACTCTTTTTCCAAGAATGTGGCATACTGAGAAACAAACACTTTTTGTTCCTCTTTGTGGTAGAATAGATATCCATAAGAATTCTTTGGATATCCCACAAAGTTACACATGACCGACCGTGTCTCGAGTTTGTCCGGATTCTGCTTTTTAACATAGGCCGGGCAACCCTAAATCTTAATTCTCTTAAGAGATGGTCTCTTCCCATGCCATATCTCATATGGCGACGGTTTTGGTTGGAACCCTGTTTAGCAGAAACGCTGCAGTTTCCAATGCATGCCCCCAAAACGAGACAGGTAACTCAGCGTCACTCATCATGGACCGGACCATATCTAATAGGGTCCTATTCCTTCGTTCTGACACACCGTTGTGCTGTGGTGTGTAAGGAGGAGTGAGCTGAGAGAGAATCCCATTCTCTTTCAAGAAGTTTGCAAATTCTGTACTGAGATACTCACCACCTCGATCTAATCGAAGCATCTTGATACTCAAGCTGGTTTGTTTTTCTACTTCTTGTTTATATTCAATGAATTTCTCAAAAGCTTCGGACTTGTGTTTTAATAAAAATACATGACCGAATCTTGAGAAATCATCAGTGAATGTAATAAAGTATGAAAAACCGCCTCTAGCCTGTGTAGACATAGGCCCACATACATCACTATGTATGAGGCCCAGGAGCTGAGTAGCTTTTTCTCCGTGTCCGGTAAACGGAGTTTTGGTCATTTTACCCTTGATACAAGACTGGCAAGTCGCATAAGATTTATATTCAAAAGAATTTAAATATCCATCTTTGTGTAACTTGTTTAGTCTTGTTTCGTTAATATGACCAAGTCTACAGTGCCAAAGAAAAGCTTCATTTAATTCTGAAAGTTTTCTTTTATTAGTGTATTGTATACTGAAAACTGTGTGTTGATTTAGGACATATATTCCGTTGTTAAGCGTACCATACCCAACCAACATTTGATTCAGGTTAATGTTCATAACATTGTTCTGCAATACAAAATTATACCCTTCATTGTCCAACAAAGAAACGGATATTATATTACATAGCATACTTGGTACAAAATAACATGGATTTAAAACCAAAATACATCCAGATGGTAACCCCAAGTGATACTCTCCCACTGCGACTGTATGTACATTGGAACCATTTCCAACGCGGAGAGTATGGTCACCTGTCCTCAAAACCTTGCTATTTCTCAGCCCCTGCATAGAATTGCAAATGTGAGAACCTGAACCGGTATCCAATACCCAGGAAGCAGAGTTTATAGAAAAACAGTTTTCAGTCACAAACGCACCTGAAGCAGAAGCATCACCATGCTTCTTCTTGAGACTTAAGTACTCCGTGCAATTGCGCTTCCAATGTCCTGTCTTGTGGCAGTGAAAACATTCGCCCTTCCCCGAGTCTCCAGCCTTGGACTTTCCCTTTCCCTTCACCTTTTTAACTCCGCCCTTAGGATTAGTGGGTTTCTTCTTTTTCTTTCCCTTGGCCTTGGCTTTCGGGCGAGAAGAGGAAGACTGTCCAATAGTCATAACGGGAGTTTTTGCTAACTTCATAGTGCTCTCTGCACTCCTTAACATATTAAGGAGTTCAGGGAGGTCCTTCTCCATGCCATGCATGTTGAAGTTCACTATGAACTGAGCAAAGGTGGAGGGGAGGGACTGCAGAATAATATCTATATATTATTCATTGTCCATCCAAGGTCCTCAAGCTCTTCTATAAGAGCTATCATCTTCAGAACATGGTCTCCTACTGGTGTGCCAGGGGCCATTCGCATCTGAAACAATTTCTTTGATGCTTCGTATCGTAATACACAGGATTGCTCCCCATACAACTCCTTTGTATGGAGCAATATACCGTGAATGTCCATGTCCTCGTGCTGCTTTTGATGTGTGTTATCCATCGATGCAAGCGCGAGGCATGTGGCCGTGGCACAGTCAGCGTCCCATGTCTTGCGGACTTCAATGTCCGCAACTGAGGATTTTAGACCAGGGACGGGCGGGGCTGAAGCCGTGAGGACATATGATACTTTATCATAAGTCAAGGCGATTTTCAGATTCCTCAGCCAGTCTTTATAGTTGGTCCCATTCAGTTTGTTTTTATCTAGTAAAAGCTTGAGTCCAGTCATGGGTATCTGCCATTAAGAGAGAGAAAAGAATACACTCAGCGAAAGCTCTTGCATAGATCAGATTGGTTATTATCTTGTCTAATCGATGTTTCCCACTGCTTTTATCGAGTCTTTCTTTCAAACCTTAAAAAGAAAAACTAGCCAGGATTAATTACAGTCTACAACTTCGGTAACCGTTCAGCCAGGCCAGTGTCGGTACTTGAGGGAGGTTCCCCGTGCTTTCGCACGGACCTAATTAGAGTAAACCTCGTTTTCCCAGAGGCGGAGCCCCGTTAACACCTTTCTAGACACCTAATGAGTTAGCTAATTGTAAACTGTAAAACTCTCCTAGGAGCAACTATTGCCCACAGTGGGATCGGGATCCAACCATCACATGGAAGGTATGTAATCTCATTGCAAATTTCAACTATTGAAATTCCCGATGTGGTTTTTACCCCTGGCACTTATGACCTTAACTAAGGTCAACAAATCATAAGTACCAGTCAAGTTCTACCCGTCATTTCTTGATTAATTAGACCCACTCACATGACCCTTAACTAAGGTCAACAAAGTCATAAGAATGTCCTAGTTAATCTGCATCATATGCAATGTAGGAAGACATCACTTAGCTACCGTACACTACGCCTTAACTAAAGTCAACAAACGTAGCACGAATACTAAGTACTCTACTTCCTAAAATGACGGAGGGTTGCGGATGATTTTTAAGAAAATCTTTAACGCTTTGAACTTGATATCGTTGTAGAATCAAATGGTTTTCAAAAAAGGAGTGGCTTAAGCTCCGCAGTTTTGAAATATAGCTTTTTCATAAAAAGCCGAGTGGTTTTTCAAATCCGATTCTACAACATCTTTTTAGGTTTATTTTCTTTACATTAATCACATTAATGTAATCCCATCATTTAAGTCCTTAAGCCAATCACAGAAAAGAAATGAAAATAATACGTACGCTTATGCCATCCGCATTCGCCGCAATGTTCCGTTATGCACCGTTAGGTTACTTAACTAACGGCATACCGGGACGGGACTAGCGCGGGTGTAAAACATAAGCAACGTCTACTATATATCATATATATAATATGTCATTCGTCTCAGATATCACAGAACACAGGCAGCAGAAATATAGATATAACGTGGGATATACTAGGACGTCCGTATTTAGTATTTAGCCAGAATAGAAAATACGGATTCCACAGTCGCGATGAATAGCCAAGCCCACACCCTGGACCCCTACGAGAGCGGCAAGTGACCCTGCCAATTCTGGAGTTTAGGAGACCCGATCTCGACTCCTCGAGATGGCCTCCCACTGAACCCCAGAACCCGGTCACCTGTGCTCCCCTCCTTGGGTCCATCCTAATGCGGAAAAGTAAATAATATACAACACTGGTAACACAACCTCAACCCGGAAGTGCCCCAAATAAAAGAATATTACATTACATTTGAATTTACATGAATGAAAATATAAAACTCTCATCTCACATAAAAACCCCCGGCTATTCGATCGCGACAATCCTGCACATCATATCTCAGCAACACATAAATCTCATATCATTAACGTAAGTAAGTATGCATATCCCAATTGTCGTTGACGTATAGTAATGAAACCGGCGATATCGAACATACTACACTTACGGTCACAGAAAAGAAAGTGTAAAACTACAATATTTGGAATCCACATTCTCTTTAGACATCATAAATGCGAAATATCACATATTTCGTATTTCATGCCTAAACTATATGAATTCCACATATTGTATCAAATTCCAGATAAACAGACAGTATTAAAGTTTTCGAACGAACGATAAAGTACCCAAGATTCACTAAAGCTCAACACTTGAGCAGGGTTCAAAAAATCCGGAGTGTGACACAGTAGTAGCGGTCCAGCCGTAGAAGGGTCAAGCCAACGCCTCACATGTGGCACGCCGTACTGCCCCAAACCCTAAGGTTCAAAGGACAGTTCAAGACGGTCATATAATCGAGTTAAGGTTTGTTGTCTTCTAGAGGGTCCACCACAAAAAAACTTGCACGTATCTCCAAAGTATTTAAACCCCGTGAATAGTGAGCAAATGACACTCGTTCAAACACTTCAATACTTTCTAATTTACCCGGAAAAGCAACGAAATGAAAATACCGATCGAATCTACGCGTCCAAAACCATCTCCAGAAAAACAGTACTATTTTTCAAATTAAACATACTTAAAACACTGTACAAGAAGACATAAGAATTACAGTGTAATTTTTGTCAAATGATGCCTCTGTACGGCCGCGGAACCGCGGGCTAAGCCAAGATAGGCGGCGGTTCCGCGGCGGTTTATACTGTTCAGGTCATCGAATTTCACTGTAATTCTTAGTTTTCCCTGCTGTAATTTTTAAGCATTTTTAATTATGAAAAACATCAGATTTTAAAATTTGTCCAGAAAGGGTTCATAAAAATCGTGTTTTTGTTCGATCGGGATTTTTACTTCGTAAAAACGTCGCCTAATGTTCTAGGTCGGCTCTGATACCAATGTAAGGTTTTCCTAGCACCCTATGAAGAGTTTTGAAGTATCACATGTCTCAAAGTATGTATTTTTAAGGTGCTAAACAAACACGCAAAGGAATCGATCCTAGAAAATTAGGGTTACGAAACTTTAAGCTAATAAAAATTAGGGTTTGAAGGCTACAACCTTTGTAGCTCCCCTTTTGCTTGACTCCTTGATCTCTAGGGTGTTGGAAGAAGGTCCACTTGTAGTCCTCTTTCGTCCACGACGATCCACCCGAAGTTTCCCGTCCAAGCTTGCAACTTTGGAAAAGCAAAGAGAACACTCTAATCAAGTTGGCTAGACTTGAGTAGAATGATGTTGTGGCTAAGGATCTCACTTCAAAAACCTTTCTTTAATTGTGTTTAACTAACTAGAAAAAACTAGAAAGGAAAAAGATGAAGGAGGATGAAGATGGTGGCTATTTTTAACAAGAGGTGAAAAATAACCCTTGGTTGAAAAAGAAAATGAAATATATCACTATATATATTTATTTCCTTCTTGCATTCAACCATGATTAAATGATGGAGAGTTAATTTAACTTGGGTTTTAAATGATAAAGAGAAGGATAACCCTAGGTTAGTGGTAGTTGAGCTTGGTTAGGTTAGAAGAAGAATGTAGAAGCTAGAATGATTATCCTTTTCTTTTTCATTTTGTTTTAAAACCAAAATTAAATAATAATCCATTATTTAATCCATGGTGTGAGTCTTACATTGCCACCATTTCCATATGCTAACAACCATGATGGATGGGTGTATGTATGTATGCATGTATGCACATCCACATGTGCATGAAACTAGAATGAAAGAAAGAAACACATGCATGCATGCATACATCCATCAAACCCTAGAAAGGTTTCAAGTGAGAAAACTAATGGTTAGATGATAAATCAACACTTAATTTATCAATCCGGTCATATCTCATACGACCCCACCAAAAGCAGGCCACCCGATCAATGTTCGGTATCATATACGCACATTTTAATCGGGTGCATGCGCATATCGCATACGCGCACCACAACGTTTCACCTGGACTGGGTAACTCCTTTGTGGGACTCTAAGACTCGTCAATACGCCGGCAGAGGGTGATGATCATATCAGGTACCCCCAAACCGCAAGCGGTCAGCTAAACGTAACGGCCACCTGGGTATTGAGCGATCAGAAGAAAACAAGCGAACCTGCTACAACTCCCGTCGAGCCATCCGGCAACACTACCGTACAGTCCGGTCTGTTCATCAGATATGCTGCATATTGAGCCTAGGGATGGTCACGTCGACCCTAATAACTCAATAAGTCGTGCCGGTGAATGGTCTATAACAGATCGAGAAACTACTGATAACACTTATCAGCAAATCTCAGCAGCCCTGGCCAGGGACTTACTGATATAACCAGTCGGGCACAGTACAGTATCAACTCCCAATATCGGGAGAGAAGAAACCCCCCTATCGCTCATTGCCTTCATGTGTCTCGGGATTGTACCCAACGGCCACCTGTTTGCACGACTCAGTAGAGCCGTTGTAGGGTGGCAATCAAAGTACAGTAGGAGAACACACAAGACTCCATGACGATCTCGGGTCTACAGACTAACCTGTACCAGTGTCACCTGAGAACTGCTATCCGACGATAGATATAATTCCATATAGGAGTTCTCGGCGAGTCCGTCCAGTGTACCCAGTCACCACTGAGCACCCGTATATGATCTTGATGTCAAACATCGATGAATATGGGAACATTCATCGCCCATCGTATGGGTCTAGTATCATATACGGTAGTCTACTCTGGTATATCAATGCCCCGTCTCGATATACGTACGACTAGGGACATTCCAGGATATGCTTATAAACTACAGATGTCCCACTAGTATGATCTCCATCATAATCAGAGCAGTCAAGCCAATATCCTCAGGGCTTTATCAGCATGTATGAGTGAATATAAAGCATGATCAAATCAACATGTCACATAAAGAAGAACCAGATAGCATACTATCCTGTCGAGCAAGAATGCATACTGAATATATATACATGTATAGATACATCCACTATCACATAATGGCCTCTAGGGCATACATATATCCAACACTCCTAAGCGGTTCAAAGCTGTTCCCAGTTGGAACAGCAGCATTGATTTCCACCATTAGGGCCCGTGGAGTAAATCCAGATGGAGAGCTGCCCCCAGCCTTCCTTACTCGGCACTAGTGACGACGGCGAGCATGTCACGCAGATGGTGTTGGTTCAACTATGGGGATGACTTTGTCATGCCCCCTGTTCTGGTCAGGCCCTGCTGGTACCAGCCTCTTGAAGACCGACGTCCGTTGAGCAGCAGTATCCAATCTGTCAAAGACAAACCTTTGAGCAGGAACGGGAGCCGGAGTGGCCAGCCTCGTAAAGACTGATCCTTTGACGGGAGAAGCTTCTTTAGTGACCTCGAGAGCAGGAATGGCTATCTGTTTTGGGATGGCCGCTTCAGGTATCGTGGGGTTCTTGACGGGCCTATTGGAGTTTAGGTTAAGCCTATCGAAGACTGATGCTGTCGGCTTGGCATTGGATGACCCGTTGAGAGGGGCTGTGGTGGTAGTGAGCCGATCAAAGACCGACTTCTTCTGTGCTTCTTGCGGCAGAAGGATGTTAACGCTTACTGGTGGGAGCATGGTCCTAAAGAACAACCCGGTGGTAGCCTGCGTTACCTTCTCTATCGGCATAGCGAAGATGGAGGCCGCTTGGGGGCCGTAGGTTACACCCCCGGATGGGGCGGAACGGGAGTTGCAGTTGTAGCTAGAGCATTTTGTGCAGGTAGACACCATTGATCTTCTGTTTTCTGCACAGATCAAGACACCAAATCTTAGTACCTCGAACCCAAGGGCAACCATATCAAACCGCGATTCGTTCGCGAATACGACACACGAAGTGTGGAGTGGAAAGAGCAAAAGGTCCCACCGGGCGTGCCAGAATCTGTTCCCCGCCGAAAACCGGAGAGACAAACGTCTTGCCTGAATTTCGGGGCAGATGTTAATTGGTGCTATCCGTCCACCTCTTCGATGACGCCAAGTTGATTTATGGCACCATGTATCGAATGTTTAAACGGATGCGGCCGATGTAGCAGACTTCGTCAGATTCCCCCTCGTTGATGAGGAATTTTTTTATTGTGGGGACGCTCTTCCCTGCGAGCGCAAGCCCCTGCAGTTAATTACGCTACCGCATCGCGGTAACCACTTTTTTCTTCTCCAGATGGTCACTTCGTGTCGTGTATGTTTGTTTTGTTTTTTTGGTTGCCCGTGGATTGTATACGGAGGCTAATTTATGTTGTCGCCCGTAGGGCGCGGATTAGTCCAAATCCGTATCTTCTTAGATTTGGGTTTGGGGGTTGGGTTTAAGGATACGTTAGTCTCTTTTAGGACCAAGATCAACTTAAACGTGTGTTAAGGAAACGTTAGTCCAATTTTTAGACTAAGATCAACTTAACAGGATCGTTTAGATCGACCAAGAGAGCAATTGGGCTCTATTGTTTAGTTTAGGGACATTGCGGTCGATTACCAGTTTAAGGACATGGTGGTCCAGCGTTAGTTTAAGGACATCTCGGTCCAGGTTAAGGACATCATAGTCCGTGAGTTTAAAGACCTCACAGTGAAGGTTAAGGACATCATAGTCCGTGAGTTTAAAGACCTCACGGTCAAGGTTAAGGACATCATAGTCCGTGAGTTTAAAAAGGACCCCACAGTCCGTAGAATGTTTGGTTGTCGGGACCCGTCACCTCTCTGAAGACGTTGAAGGATTACAACGACAAATATCAGAGGAGTAAAGAGATGTACCCTCGAACCGATATGAGTTGGTTGAGAGATCTGTAGTCCAATTTGGGGCTAAGATCTGTTAAAATATTCATGAGCAGATGGGCTCAATTAATATAATTTGAGGACTTATGGCCAATATTGGGCTAAGTCCAATAAATGTTTAACATTTTATTTTGGGCTGTTAAGCCTTTATTTGGGCTTGGCCCTTTTAACAATGTTGAGCATTGATTTATATCTTGACAATGTCTTTGTCTTTTATTGAATGCTGAGTATTCATCAGAGCTCTGGGCTTATTAAAGAACAATTTATGTTCTGTCAGCGCAACACGTGGTGCGCTAGGCGCTTTGCGCCAGTCAAAGAGCATAGTGCGCTTCTGCCACGTGGCGCACATGTAAGGGACACGTGTCGCGCTTGGCGCTAGGCGCCAGATGATGAGCGCATGATGCCAGTTTATGAGCGTTGAGCGCTAATCCATGAGCGCTTTGCGCTTTCAGTTTAGTGGCGCACACGTGAATGACACGTGGTGCGCTTGGCGCTGAGCGCCAGCCCATGAGCGCAGTGCGCTATTTCAAGTGCGCAAAGCGCTAGTGGTTAATTAGCGCATACGTGATTGACACGTGGCGCATTTGGCACTGAGCGCCAGTCCAGAGAGCGCAGAAGCGCAGTTCAAGAGCGCAAAGCGCATTTGATCAATTTTATGATCTGGAAAACAAATTTATGTTCTTTTAAAAGAGACTTTGTCTTAAGATCTAAGAACAACAGTTCTTATTTTGTTTCAATCTCTTATATTGATGAAAGGCTTTGCCTTTATGGATTTATGATCCTTAAGAGAATTGAATTATTCTCCTTTTTATAATGAGATGTTCAAGATCTCTTTGAGAAAGACTTTAGTCTTATAGATCTGTGATCTGTGAGAAGTAAGTTCTTCTTTTATTTTATGATGAGATCTTTTGATCTCTTTGTGAAAGACTTTTTGTCTTTGTAGATCTATGATCTTTTTAAAGAAATGAATTCTTCTTTTTATGAGATGATTTCATTTCTATGTTCATCATCAATATTTTAACCTTGAAGAAAGATCTTCTTGCAAGAGCTTGCTCTTTGAATTTTCTCAAAGTTTTTGGGGAGGTTTCTCTCTCTTTCTGTATATCAGAGACTTGAAGTCTCGGGGCCTTTATATAGGGCAAGCTGATCAGTTTGATCAGTTAAAGAGATCTTTTCTCTAATTGATTCGGGAATTTTCTCACCATTGGATCTTTGATCCTAGGGCTTCTGTTTTACAGAAGGCAATCTTCTTGTTTTTAACAAGATTGGAAAATCTTTCCATAACAGAATTTAATTCTGATTAATTAATGATTTATTATTATTAGATTTTTGATCTAACGGTGGGGAGTTTTTTAATTCCAGCGCTAGCGCACCCGTGCTTTGCACATGGTGCGCTGCTTAAAAGGCAGTGCACATTGCGCTAGCGCACCCGTGTTTGACACGTGGTGTGCTGCTCGGAGCGCAGCGCACTCTGCACTAGCGCACCCGTGTTTGACACGTGGTGCGCTGCTTAGAGCGCAGCGCACCTAGCGCTAGCACACACATGGTGCGCTGCTTAGGGCGCAGCGCACTTGGAGCTGCATCTGAAGCATTGCTTCAATTTTGAAATTTAAATTTCAAACAGAGCTTTGCTCTGATTGGGGGAAACAATCACATATAACCGATCGATATCACATATCGCGAGAATAGAATACGGTATCACATACTCGTATTAATCTCGGTCCCGCACATATCACATATGTGCTCCTACTTCGTTTTGCCTGAGCCTGGAAACCTCTGTGTAAGACTCTAAAGACTCGTCAATACGCCGGCAGTAGGTGATGATCATATCAGTCACCCACAAGCCGTCAGCGGTACTAGCTGGACGTAACGGCTACCCGGGTATTGAGCGATCAGAAGATCAACAAGCAAGCCTGCTCATACTCCTGCGAATTCAATAAGTAACACTACCGTATAGTCCGGTCTCTTCGTCAGATATGTTGCATATCACAGCCTGGGGGTGGTAAACGTCAGACCCCAATAGCCTGATAAGTCATGCCGATGTGAGGCCCATAACGGTTCGAGAAACTACTGATAACACTTACCAAAAAATCTCTGCAACCCTGGCCAGGAATTTCCTATTATGGCCAATCGTGCATAGCGCAACATCAACCCCTAATACCGGGAGAGACGAAATCCCCTCCTATCGCTCATTTCCTCCATGTGACTCGGGACTGTATCCAAAAACCACCGTTTTGCACGATCTCTTGAATGTGGTAAGGTGGAAATCAAAACACAGTGGGAATCACACAAGACTCTATGACGATCTCGGGTCGACAGACTAACCTGTACCAGTGTCACCAGAGAACTGCTATCTGACGATAGGTATAATACCATCTAGGAGTTCTCGGCGAGTCCGTCCAGTATACCCAGTCTCCACTGAGCACCCGTATACCTTCTCTGATGTCAAACACCAATGGATGTGGGATCATCTATCGCCCATCATATGGTCAAGAAGCGCATACGCTAGTCTACTCTGGAATATCGATGCCCCGTCTCGATACTCCCATGACTAGGAACATTTGAAGGATGTACTTACCGATTACCTCTGCCCCACTATTATGATCTGCATCATAATCCTCAAAGTCAAGTACTCATCCTAAGGACTTTATCAAAATGTAATAAAGAGACAATAAGTGTACATGTTAAGATAAAGAGCAACCAGATAGCATACTATCATGTCGAGCAAGAAAGTCCTCTCTATATATGTCCAAGCATCCACTATAATATACATCACATGTATAATAATAGCCTCTAGGGAATACATATAACTAACAGAGACGGGGTTATTAATTGGGTCCGTGCGAAAGCACGGGGGACTGTAGGGTTACTAGGCACACTCAAGAGGTTTCACAAGGCATCAACCATGCCAAATTCAAAAATTATGTGCCGAGAAACCCTAATGCTAGATCGTTAACTAGAGGTAAAAGCGAAAAACAAGCAAGTAAACAACTTTATTGCTAAGTGAATGGAAATACAACCTTTGTAGATTCGGTCCACCACTTCTTTAGCTCTGTGATGACGTCCCTCCGCTGCGATCATCGGATCCCGGACTCTAGCGATGGTTTCGTCGGAGAAACGAGCGGGCTAGGTCGTTGACTTCGATGCCGAAGATGATCTACGTCAAGGCGACTCAAACTCAAGCTCCATCTTCACTTGGCCATGAACCTTGTGAAGAAAACACCCTATACAACATGGCAAGTGGTAGAGGATGAAGAAATAGGAAGAGGGTTCACTTTGGATTTGGGTTTCTCACTTGATTTCATCACTTGACAATTTTCAAGGTAGCTTTTCTTTTTCTTCATGATGAAGAAGAAGAAAGAAAAGGAATAATGAATTCTTGAAAATAAAATTCAAGTGAATACTTATCATATAGCAACCATGGGTTAGTGTAACTAATGTAGAGAATAAACTAGGGTTTAGTTAAATGGTTAGGTTAAGGAATAAAAACAAAATGGTCACTTTGTCAAAGATGCATGAAGCATCATGAACCTTCTTGCATAAAACAAAAGCAACCATTTAGTTTTTTTTCTTCTTTATAACCAAAAATAAATAAGGTAAATAAAACCCTAACCATTTACTAAACATGGTGTATAACATACACATACCCAAGTTTGCATGTATCATCAAACATGATACAAACAAGTGCACAAAAATATATCATATATACAATGTGCACAATCTAGTGAGAAAATAATCTTAAGTGAACCAATACTAGTTAATGTAAAGTAATATATCAAATATATAATTATACATTAAATCACTAAATCAACACTTGATTTAATGATCCGGTCATACAGCATATAACCGACTAATATCAAGTGTATCAATGTATCGAATCAACACTTGATTCGGTAACCCGGCTATATCTCATATAACCGTCCAATGATACAAATCGCGAGAATAGAATACAGTATCACATACTGGTATTATTCTCGGTCCCGCACATATCTCATATGCGCTCCTATTTCGTTTCGCTTGAGCCAGGAAACCTCTGTGTAGGACTCTAAAGACTCGTCAATACGCCGGCAGCAGGTGATGATCATATCAAACACCCACAAGCCGCAAGCGGTCTACTAAACGTAACGGCCACCCGGGTATTGAGCGATCAGAATATCAACGAGCAAGCCCGCTCACACTCCTGTGAATCCAACCAGTAACACTTACCGTACAGTCCGGTCTGTTCGTCTGATATGTCGCATATCTCGCCTAGGGGTGGTAAACGTCAGACCCCAGTAGCTTGATAAGTCGTGTCGATATGAGGTCTATAACAGTTCGAGAAACTACTGGTAACACTTACCAGTAAATCTCAACAACCCTGGCCAGGGATTTCCGGTTATAGCCAATCGAACACAGCACAACATCAACTCCCTATACCGGGAGAGACGAATCCCCTCCTATCGCTCATTACCTCCATGTGATTCGGGACTGTACCCAAAAACCACCGTTTTGCATGCCCTCTTGGACATGGTAAGGTGGAAATCAAAGCACAGTGGGTATCACACAAGACTCTATGACGATCTCGAGTCTACAGACTAACCTGTACCAGTGTCACCAGAGAACTGCCATCTGACGTAAGGTATAATACCATCTGGGAGTTCTCGGCGAGTCCGTCCAGTGTACCCAGTCTCCACTGAGCACCCGTATATCATCTCTGATGTCAAACATCAATGGATATGGGATCATCCATCGCCCATCTGTATGGGTCGAGAAGGTATACGCTAGTCTACTCTGGTATATCGATGCCCCGTCTCGATACACCCATGACTAGGGACCTTAAAGGATGTACTTATGGACTACCATGTCCCCACTAGTATGATCTGCATCATAGTCCAGGTAGTCAAGTACACATCCTAAGGGTTTTACCAACATGTAACAGAAAGACAATCAGTGTACACGTTAAGGTAAAGTGCAACCAGATAGCATACTATCATGTCGAGCAAGAAAGTCCTCCCTATATATGTCCAAGCATCCACTACAATATACATCCTATGTATAGTAATGGCCTCTAGGGCATACATATAACTAACAATCTCCCACTTGCACTAGGGCCATCTATAGCAGTGGTTGCAGTATCTCATACTCAACCATCCCGTAATAGTCTCTCTATGGGAAAAGGCCTTTGTGAGTGGATCCGCCGTGTTGTCCTCTGAGTCTACTCTCCTAACATCGATCTCCTTGGAGATCAACCATCTCCATGATCAGGTGATACTTTCTTAGAATATGTCTGGATCACTGATGGGACAGACGTTCCTTGGCATAAGCCACAACTCCATTGTCACACAATGGAAGGAACTAAGTTCATCTCATGAACAAATATACATCCAGACTGCCTCTTTGGTAGCATCTTAAGTAGCGATGTATCCAGCCTTTATCGTCTAATTTGCCACGGTATCTAGCTTGGAACTCTTCCAACATACCGTCCCTTTACTGAGGGTAAAGACAATGCCTGTGACTGACTTTCAGTCGTCCTTATCACTCTGGAACCTTTCCAGTGATTCTCCCCAGGATCAACTGATACCATCTCACTACAATTAGTGAGTATCCTAACATCTAATTAGATCTATCTCATAGATCCAAAACCTAGGATTTAGGAGGTATCACTTTGATCCTATATGCAGAATCATTGTGATAAGCGGAGATTGACCGAGCGTAGCATAGGAAACTCCTTTCTTATCAAGAGTATGTCATCCACGTACTCTACGAGGATCACCACCATACTCCCTACTACCCTTTTGTTTATACAAGGTTCATCTACCACTTTGATGATGTCAAACTCTTTGACTAACACATCAAAACAGACGTTTCAACTCCGCGATGCCTGCTTTATCACATAAAACATCTTGCACGCGTTTCCGCTGCTCCCACTGTCTTCGAGGCCCTCTGGCTGTGTACTTATAGACGCACTCTTCTAAAACATCACTTAGAAAAGCAGTCATGGCACCCAACCGCCAGATATCGTAGTCATGGTATTGTTAGTTATATGTATGCCCTAGAGGCCATTACTGTACATAGGATGTATATTGTAGTGGATGCTGGGACATATATAGGGAGGACTTTCTTGCTCGACATGATAGTATGCTATCTGGTTGCTCTTTACCTTAACGTGTATACTGATTGTCTCTCTGTTACATGTTGGTAAAGCCCTTAGGATGTGTGCTTGACTACCTGGACTATGATGCGGATCATACCAGTGGGGACATGGTAGTCCATAAGTACATCCTTCAAAGTCCCTAGTCGAGGGTGTATCGAGACGGGGCATCGATATACCAGAGTAGACTAGCGTATACCTTCTCGACCCATACAGATGGGCGATGGATGATCCCATATCCATTGGTGTTTGACATCAGAGATGATATACGGGTGCTCAGTAGAGACTGGGTACACTGGACGAACTCGCCGAGAACTCCCAGATGGTATTATACCTCACGTCAGATGGCAGTTCTCTGGTGACACTGGTACAGAGTAGTCTGTTGACCCGAGATCGTCATAGAGTCTTGTGTGGTTCCCACTGTGCTTTGATTTCCATCTTACCACGTCCAAGAGGGCGTGCAAAACGGTGGTTTTTGGGTACAGTCCCGTGTCACATGGAGACAATGAGCGATAGGAGGGGATTCGTCTCTCCCGGTATAGGGAGTTGATGTTGTGCTGTGTTCGATTGGCTATAACAGGAAATCCCTGGCCAGGGTTGCTGAGATTTACTGGTAAGTGTTACCAGTAGTTTCTCGAACAGTTATAGACCTCATATCGACACGACTTATCGAGCTATTGGGGTCTTACGTTTACCACCCCTAGGCGAGATATGCGACATATCAGACGATCAGACCGGACTGTACGGTAGTGTTACTGGTTGGATTCACAGGAGTGTGAGCGGGCTTGCTCGTCGATCTTCTGATCGCTCAATACCCGGGTGGCCGTTACGTTTAGCAGACCGCTTGCGGCTTGTGGATGTTTGATATGATCATCATCTGCTGCCGGCGTATTGACGAGTCTTTAGAGTCCTACACAGAGGTTTCCTGGCTCAAGCGAAACGAAATAGGAGCGCATATGAGATATGTGCGGGACCGAGAATAATGCGTGTATGTGATACCGTATTTCATTCTCGCGATGAATGTGTCGAATGGTTATATGCGATATAACCTATTTATCGAATCGAGGGTTGATTCGATAAGCCGATACATTCGATACTAGTCGGTTATATGCGATATGACCGGATCGTTAAATCAAGTGTTGATTTAATGATTTAATGCATAATTATATATTTGATATATTACTTTGCGTTAACTAGTATCGGTTCACTTAAGATGGATTTTCTCACTCGGATGTGCGCATTGTATATGCGATATACTTTTGTGCACTTGTTTGTATCATGTTTGATGATACATGTTAACTTGGTTAAGTGTAAAGATTAAACCATGGTTAAGTTAATGATTAGGGTTTTGATTATCTTATTTATTTATTTATTTGTTTTGGATAAGATAAAGAAAGAATGGTGGCTTTGTTTGTTTGTTTGTTGAAGATTCATGAACCTTTGACTTAGTCACCTTTCTTGTCTTCATTCTTAACCCTAACCATTTAAGCAAACCATGGTCTATTCTCTACACTTAACTAGAGTTAGGTTATGATAAGTATTGAGATAATTTATCCTTTTTAATTAACTTATCATAACTATTATCTTCTTCTTCCTCATTTTTTTCTTCAAGTGAAGAAAACAAGGTCATCAATGGTGATTGATGATAAAGAGTGAGAAATCCAATTCTAAAGTCTACCCACTTCCTATTTCTTCATCCTCTACCTCTTGCCAAGTAGTAGAGTGTGTTTCCTTCACAAGTTTTTAGGGCTTGGTGAAGGTGGAGCTTGATTTAGCGATGCCTCGACGTAGATCATCTTCGGCATGGACATCGACGAGCTAGCTCGCTTTTTCTCCGACGAAGCCGACTCTAGAGCCCGGATTCCTTTTGGACAGCGGAGACAACTTCGTTGCGGAGCTATGGAGGTGGAGCACCGGATCTACAAAGGTTGTATTTCCGATATCCCATTAGTTAAGTTGTTAACTAGATTGCTTTTCGCCTAGAAATCTAGCCAACGATCCGTACACTAGGGTTTCTCGGCACCATAATTTTTGAAATTGGCATGGTTGATGCCCTGTGAGACCTCTTGAGAGTGCCTAGGAACCCTACAGTGGTATCAGAGCCTAGCTAGAGCCTTAGGCGAAGTCTAGACGGATTTTGAAGTCCGAACGACCCAAAACCCAAACCCAAAATAGCTCTCTGGACGTTTTCCAAATTCTGGGATTTTTCCACATTAAAAATATGTAGAAAACACATCAGGAAAATATAAGAGTTACTGTGAAATTTGGAGGCCCAATTCCACTTTCCCACCGCGGATCCGCGGCATGAGCATGGCTCATGCGGCGGTTCCGCGGCCGTACGGCCACATTATTTAAATCATTTTGCACAGTAATTGTTAGTTTCCAGTGGTGATTTTTCTGGGAATTTTTAATATTTTTTCAAGAGTTGAATTTTCTGAGTTGTTTTGGGGACTCGGTGTTTCGATCGGATTGTCAAACTTTGTCTATGTGTTTTTCCGGATAAATTTTTAGAATATGTTAAAAAGTTCGACCGGATATAAATACCCAATTTTTCCCCTGTCGGGAAATTTCCAAGTGTTGGATTTTTCCGTAGTTTAACGACGTTCTAAGTAGTGCAAGTAACTCGATGGACCCTCTAGAAGACAACAAACCTTAACTCGATTATGTGACCGTCTTGAACTGCCCTTTGAACCTTCGGGTTTGGGGCAGTACGGCGTGCCACATGTGAGGCGTTGGCTTGACCCTTCTACGGCTGGACCGTTGGTACTGAGGCACGAACTGAATGTTGTTAGACTTATTTCATGTGTTGATCTGTATTGGGAAAACTTGGGTGTTCGAATGTTCGATCGGAAAGTTTAACATTTTCTATTTATCCAGAATGGGATACAATAATTGGAATTCACAAAAGTTATGAGATAACTGAATGAATGTTATAAACATAGCACTTTAGTCTCACTTGATCGGTTGCCACGGAATTTTGATGTGATCAAAAGTCCGTCGCAATCACGTAGCGTACGCGGATACTCACCGGGTAAACTTAATAGACAGCCTCACCCTATAGCCCTGACCAAGTGACCGTAGGAGAACCCCGTCGCCGAAAGCATCCGTTCAGGTGCTCGCGGCTGCGGTGTTCCGCCTTGGTGCACTTCGTCGACGGTATCGGGGGTGCAGCCGTCTACTGAAGTTTGCGACGAGCATTCGATCAGGATGTCGGGAATCTTGTTGAATTGCCCGACTTGATATTGAAAAGTGTTTTCGATTTTGAGACTAAAATGCGGGGTTTATAATTGTTAGGCATGCGGTGTCTAAGTAATTCATTTGGTCAGGCATGCGATGTCTGAGGTGGTTGCGGATTCCAACTGTTGTAGTTTTACACTTTCTTTTCTGTGACCGTAAGTGTAATATGTGATATCGCCTGTTTCGTTGCTATATGTCAACGACAATTGGGATGGACATATTTACTTATGTTGATGACATGTGATGTTATGTGTTGCTGGATATGTTATATTGGATCGTCGTGTTTGAATAGCCGGGGGTTTTTATATGAGATGAGTGTTTTTCATTTTCATTCATGTAAAAACTTGTATGTAATATTCTTTTATTGGGGCGCTTCCAGGTTGCGGAAGTTGTCACCGTTTGTATATTATTTACTTTTCCGCACTAGGATAGACCCAAGGAGGGGAGCACAAGTAACCGGGTTCTGGAGTCCAGTGGGAGACCAACTCGAGGAGTCGAGTCCGGGTCTCCTAACTCTAGAATTGGTAGGGTTGCTTGCCGCTCTCGTAGGGGTCTAGGGGTGTGGGTTTGGCTATTCATCGCGAACGTGGAATCGATGTTTTATACTGGCTCGTATTGAAAACACGGACGTCCTAGTATATCCAATATTTCATATGTTTCTTCTGCTGCGATATCTGTGATGTGATCATGTGATATTCTGTGATAGATACATTATATAGTATATATGATATATTATTTAGGCGTTACTTATGTTTTACACCCGCGCTAACCCTGCCCCGCTCTGCCGTTAGTTACCTAACCTAACGGTGCACGAGGGGACATCGAGGCGAATGCGGATGGCATAAGTGTACGTCGTATTTATCTGTGATGTTTAGGTACTTAAATGATGGGACTTCATTAATGTGATTAATGAAATAAAAGAAACCTAAGATGTTGTAGAATCGAATTTCAAAATAAAACAGGTAGCTACAGTTCTTGCTTTGCACAGCGGTATATATGATATATCCTGCACCTTATTCGATAAGGAAAGGACCGAGATCCCTTCACCGGGAGTGACTCCTTTAGCAATAACTGGCAGATGCTACACACTCGGTTTGTCTTTTGATTGCTTTTAAGTGTTTCTGCTTTGCACAGTGATATATGTGATATATCCCGCACCTCATTCGACGAGGAAAGGACCGACGATCCCTTCACCGGGAGTGACTCCTTTAGCAAAACTAGAAAAGCCTCAAAAGCACTCCATTTTAAAATCATTTGATTCTACAGCGATATCAAGTTCATTACGCAATAGGTTTTCAGAAAAACCTGTCGTAGCCCTCCGTCATTTCAGATAAGTACTAGTTAGTATTCGTGCTACGTTTGTTGACCTCTGTCAAGGCGTAGTGTGCGGTAGCTGATTAGTGCTTATCTGCATAAGCATATGATGTGATTGATTTAGGGTAGTCGTGCGACCTTGTTGACCTCTGTCAAGGGTCGTGCGGGTAGGTTTACTTCAATCAGGAAATGACGGGTTGAACTTGACTAGCAGCCTATGGTTTGTTGACCTCTGTCAAGGTCATAGGACGCTAGGGGCAAAATATTATCGGGAATTTCAAGTGTTGAAATTTGCAATGAGATTGCATACCATCTATGAGATAGTTGGATCCCGATACCCGCTGCGAGTAAGAGTTACTCCTGGGAGAGTTTTATACATTACAATTAGCCGATCAAGTAGGTGTCTAGAAAGGTGTTAACGAGGTTACACCTCTGGGAAAACGAGGTTTACATTAATTAGGTTCGTGCGAAAGCACGGGGGACCTCCCTCAAAGTACCGACACTGGCCTGGCTGAAAGATTGGCGAACTTGTAGTGTGTAATTAATCCCGGCTAGTCTTTCCTTTTAGGGTTTGAAGGAAGATTTGATAAAAAGCAGTGGGAGCCATCCTGATTAGATAAAATAAAAACCAATCTATTCTTGCAAGAGCGCACGCTGAGTGTTTTCTTCTCTCTCTCTCCAGGTAGCGACCATATCACGCCTTAATCAAGATAATAATACGGATTATTGACCGAACCCGCTTGTTATACTGAGCTGGGGAACGTTGGTCCCGCTCCACCTTATAAATGTTATAAGACAGAGCACGAAATTGGGGAATACCAGATTTCCCGTGCCGCCCAAACGAAGTGAGTGCATGCTGATGCATCATCTTCGGGTGTGTTCATTATACAGAACTATTTTTCAGTATCCTCTACGTCCTGGGTATGTGATACCAGATCAGGATCCCAGATATGTAATCTGTTACATAGGGCTGCAGAAAGGTAGAGAACTGAGAACGGGTGATAAGTTTCATGAGGCAGAAAACGGGGCAAGTGTTGCAGCCATCTGTTGGTCACTGTCACCCTGTATTACCAGAATACATTGATTCTGAACGAATGTTATTAGATAACGAACCTGATATACAAAATCATATCAGTCTCTTTATTAGTAAAGAAAGGATATAATTTTGTATTGATGGATAATGTTTTGAACATTTCCTATATCAAAAGTTGATCGGTTCAGGCACGTTATCTAAAAGCATTGATGTTCTAGATCAAACTACAGTTCTTAGTATATGGAACACACACAAGAGGAAGAGTTCAGAAATAAACGAATCCTTCTTGAGGTATTGTAGACTAGGTCAGATCAATGCGACCCGACTGGCTAGAGTTACATAAAGATGCATATTTAAATTAGTTTGAACTTACATCTTGTGAAACTCGCCAGTCATGTCACAAAGATAAAATGACACTAGCTCTGTTTATTGGAAACAGAGAAAGAGTTAGTGAACTCTTGGGATGATACATGTTGATGTATGTAGGTCCCCTGTCTACACATGCCAAGACCGATTCTTTGTACTTCATTACATTCTCTGATAATCTCTCAAGATTCAGACATATGTTCTTGTTGAAACACAAGTCCGAACCTTTTGAGATATTCATAGAATATAAGTTAGAAGTAGAGAACCAATAAGGGTATAAGTATTATGTCCTTTGATGTGATCGAGGAGGAGAATACTTGAGCACGGAAATCCTGGACTTTTCTAAAGGAGAATGAGATTCTCTCTCAGCATTACTCCTCCGCATACACCATAGCACGATGGTATATCGGGGTGGAGCTATTACACCCTATGTGATAAGATGTGCTCTATGATGAGTAATACTGAGCTACCTATTTCCTTTTGGGTGTTATGCACTTGAGAAGCTGCATACCTATTGAATAGGGTTCCAATCAAATCAGTTGCCTACCATTCCATATGAGATATGGAAAGGGAAGAGCCCATGTCTTAAGCTAGTTAAGATTTGGGGTTGTCCGGCCAATGTCTAAAAGCAAAATCCGGACAAGCTCGAGGCAAGTTCTGTTATGTAGAACTGGAAGTGTTCCAGCTATACAAACTACAGCATGATTTGGTACAACCAGAGGATTCAGTGGAAACCAACGAACCTCAGCCTCTCCGCCGATCTAGTAGGGTTCCTCACCCACCTGAGAGATACTTCGGTTTCTCTATGACAGTGGGAGCGAGGAATGCATCATGAGATGATGACCCAACTAGTTTCGAGCTGGCCATCAGGAGTAAGACTCTGTAAGAATGGCTGGATGCTTAGTGATCTGAGATGGAATCCTTATACACCAGCAAAGTATGGACTTTAGCTGCTATATCTGAAGGGTTAAATCCCCATCAGGAGCAAGTATATCTTCAGAAGATTACTTGGTGTACATAGAAAAGTTGAGACTTTCAAAGCTAGACTTGTTAAAAGTTTGCATCATTGACCAGGTGTGGATAATGATGAAACCTTTTCAAGTAGCTATGCTTAAGTCCATCCAAATCCTACTTGTCACGGCTACATACCATGACTGCGATATCTGGTGGTTGGGTGTCTTGACTGCTTTTCTAAATGATGATTTAGAAGAGAGCGTCTATAAGTACACAGCCAGAGGGCTTCGTAGACAGTGGGAGCAGCGGAAACGTGTGCAAGATGCTTTATAGGATAAAGCAGGCATCGCGGAGTTGGAACATCTGTTTTGATGAATTAGTCAAAGAGTTTGACATCATCAAAATGGTAGATGAACATTGTATAAACAAAAAGGTAGTAGGGAGTATGGTAACGATCCTCGTAGAGTACGTGGATGACATACTCTTGATAGGGAAGGAGTTTCTTATGCTACGCTCGATCAATCTCAGCTTATCACAAAGATTCTCCGTGTAGGATCAAAGTGATACCTACTAAATCCTGGGGTTTTGGATATATGAGATAGATCTAAATGGATGTTAGAATTCTCACTAGATGTAGTGAGATGGTATCAATAGATCCTGGGGAGAATCACTGGAAGGGTTCCAGGGTGATAAAGACGACTGAATGTCAGTCGCAGGCATTGTCTTTACCCTCAGTAAAGGGACGGTATGTTGGAAGAGTTCCAAGCTAGATACCGTGACATACTAGACGATAAAGGCAGGATACATCGCTACTTAAGATGCTACCAAAGAGGCAGTCTGGGTGTATATTGGTTCATGAGATGAACTTAGTTCCTCCCATTGTGTGACAATGGAGTTGTGGCTTATGCCAAGGAACGTCCATCCCATCAGTGATCCAGACATATTCTAAGGCAGTATCACTTGATCATGGAGATGGTAGATCTCCAAGGGATCGAGGTTAGGAGAGTAGACTCAGAGGACAAACACAGCGGATCCACTCACGAAAGGCCTTTTCCCAGAGAGAGACTTTTATGGGATGGTTGAGTATGAGATACTGCAACCACTGCTACAGATGGCCTTAGTGCAAGTGGGAGATTGTTAGTTATATGTATGCCCTAGAGGCCATTACTGTACATAGGATGTATATTGTAGTGGATGCTGGGACATATATAGGGAGGACTTTCTTGCTCGACATGATAGTATGCTATCTGGTTGCTCTTTACCTTAACGTGTATACTGACTGTCTCTCTGTTACATGTTGGTAAAGCCCTTAGGATGTGTGCTTGACTACCTGGACTATGATGCGGATCATACTAGTGGGGACATGGTAGTCCATAAGTACATCCTTCAAAGTCCCTAGTCGAGGGTGTATCGAGACGGGGCATCGATATACCAGAGTAGACTAGCGTATACCTTCTCGACCCATACAGATGGGCGATGGTTGATCCCATATCCATTGGTGTTTGACATCAGAGATGATATACGGGTTCTCAGTAGAGACTGGGTACACTGGACGGACTCGGCGAGAACTCCCAGATGGTATTATACCTCACGTCGGATGGCAGTTCTCTGGTGACACTGGTACAAAGTAGTCTGTTGACCCGAGATCGTCATAGAGTCTTGTGTGGTTCCCACTGTGCTTTGATTTCCATCTTACCACGTCCAAGAGGGCGTGCAAAACGGTGGTTTTTGGGTACAGTCCCGAGTCACATAGAGACAATGAGCGATAGGAGGGGATTCGTCTCTCCCGGTATAGGGAGTTGATGTTGTGCTGTGTTCGATTGGCTATAACAGGAAATCCCTGGCCAGGGTTGCTGAGATTTACTGGTAAGTGTTACCAGTAGTTTCTCGAACAGTTATAGACCTCATATCGACACGACTTATCGAGCTATTGGGGTCTGACGTTTACCACCCCTAGGCGAGATATGCGACATATCAGACGATCAGACCGGACTGTACGGTAGTGTTACTGGTTGGATTCACAGGAGTGTGAGCGGGCTTGCTCGTCGATCTTCTGATCGCTCAATACCCGGGTGGCCGTTACGTTTAGCAGACCGCTTGCGGCTTGTGGATGTTTGATATGATCATCATCTGCTGTCGGCGTATTGACGAGTCTTTAGAGTCCTACACAGAGGTTTCCTGGCTCAAGCGAAACGAAATAGGAGCGCATATGAGATATGTGCGGGACCGAGAATAATGCGTGTATGTGATACCGTATTTCATTCTCGCGATGAATGTGTCGAATGGTTATATGCGATATAACCTAGTTATCGAATCGAGGGTTGATTCGATAAGCCGATACATTCGATACTAGTCGGTTATATGCGATATGACCGGATCGTTAAATCAAGTGTTGATTTAATGATTTAATGCATAATTATATATTTGATATATTACTTTGCGTTAACTAGTATCGGTTCACTTAAGATGGATTTTCTCACTCGGATGTGCGCATTGTATATGCGATATACTTTTGTGCACTTGTTTGTATCATGTTTGATGATACATGTTAACTTGGTTAAGTGTAAAGATTAAACCATGGTTAAGTTAATGATTAGGGTTTTGATTATCTTATTTATTTATTTATTTATTTATTTATTTGTTTTGGATAAGATAAAGAAAGAATGGTGGCTTTGTTTATTTGTTTGTTGAAGATTCATGAACCTTTGACTTAGTCACCTTTCTTGTCTTCATTCTTAACCCTAACCATTTAAGCAAACCATGGTCTATTCTCTACACTTAACTAGAGTTAGGTTATGATAAGTATTGTGATAATTTATCCTTTTTAATTAACTTATCATAACTATTATCTTCTTCTTCCTCATTTTTTTCTTCAAGTGAAGAAAGCAAGGTCATCAATGGTGATTGATTATAAAGAGTGAGAAATCCAATTGTAAAGTCTACCCACTTCCTATTTCTTCATCCTCTACCTCTTGCCAAATAGTAGAGTGTGTTTCCTTCACAAGTTTTTAGGGCTTGGTGAAGGTGGAGCTTGATTTAGCGATGCCTCGACGTAGATCATCTTCGGCATGGACATCGACGACCTAGCTCGCTTTTTCTCCGACGAAGCCGACTCTAGAGCCCGGATTCCTTTTGGACAGCGGAGACGACTTCGTTGCGGAGCTATGGAGGTGGAGCACCGGATCTACAAAGGTTGTATTTCCGATATCCCATTAGTTAAGTTGTTAACTAGATTGCTTTTCGCCTAGAAATCTAGCCAACGATCCGTACACTAGGGTTTCTCGGCACCATAATTTTCGAAATTGGCATGGTTGATGCCCTGTGAGACCTCTTGAGAGTGCCTAGGAACTCTACAGGTATGTAGCCGTGGCAAGTAGGATCTGGATGGACTTAAGCATAGCTACTTAGAAAAGGTTTCATCATAATCCATACTTGGTCAATGATGCAAACTTTTAACAAGTCTAGCTTTGAAAGTCTCAACTTTTCCATGTACACTAAGTAATCTTCTCAACATATACTTTCTCCTGATGGGGATTTAACCCTTCAGATAAAGCAACCAAAGTCCATACTTTGTTGGTGTATAAGGATTCCATCTCAGATCGCTAAGCATCCAGCCATTCTTACAGAGTCCCACTCCTGATGGCCAGCTCGAAACTAGTTGGGTCATCATCTCATGATGCAATCCTCGCTCCCACTGTCATAGAGAAACCGTAGTAACTCTCAGGTGGGTGAGGAACCCTACTAGATCGGCGGAGAGGCTGAGCTTCGTTGGAAACAATTGAATCCTTTGGTTCTACCAAATCATCAGCTGCAGTTTGTATAGCTGGAACATTTCCAGTTCTACAGAACAGACCTTGCCTCGAACTTTTCCGGATTTTGCTTTTTAGACATAGGCCGGACAACTCCAAATCTTAACTAACTTAAGATATGGGCTCTTCCCTTTCCATATCACATATGAAGTGGTAGGCAACTGATTTGATTTGAATCCTATTCAATAGGTATGCAGCTTCTCAAGTGCATAACTCCCAAAAAGGAAATAGGTAACTCAGTAGTACTCATCATAGAGCACACCTTATCATATAGGGTGTGATTGCTCTGCCCCGATACACCAACGTACTGTGGTGTATACGGAGGAGTAATGCTGAGAGAGAATCTCATTCTTCTTTAGAAAAGTCCAAGAATTCCGTGCTCAAGTATTCTCCTCCTTGATTACATCAAAGGACATAATACTTATACCCGTTTTGGTTCTCTACTTCTAACTTATATTCTGTGAATATCTCAAAAGGTTCGGACTTTTGTTTCAACAGGAACATATGTCTGAATCTAAAGAGATCATCAGAGAATGTAATGAAGTATAAAGGACCGGTCTTGGCATATGTAGACAGGGGATCTTCATACATCAACATGTATCATCCCAAGAGTTCACTAACTCTTTTGCTGTTTCCAGCAAACAGAGCTATGGTCATTTTATCTTTGTGACATGACTGGCAAGTTTCACAAGATGTAAATTCAAACTGATTTAAATATGCATCTAAATGTAACTTCAGCCAGTCGGGTCGCATTGATATGACCTAGTCTACAATGCCTCAAGAAGGATTCATTCATTTCTGAACTCTTCCTCTTGTGTGTGTTCTGTATACTAAGAACTGTAGTTTGATTTAGAACGTCAATGCTTTTAGATAACGTGCCTGAACCGATCAACTTTTGATATAGGAAATGTTCAAAACATTATCCAACAATACAAAATTATATCCTTTCTTTACTAATAAAGAGACTGATATGATTTTGTATATCAGGTTCGGTATCTAATAACATTCGTTCAGAATCAATGTACTGGTAATACAGGGTGACAGTGATCAACAGACTTGGCTGCAACACTTGTACCGTTTTCTGTCTCATGAAACTTATCACCCGTTCTCAGTTCTTTACCTATTTGTAGCCCATGTAACAGATTACATATGCGGGATCCTGATCCGGTATCACATACTCAGGACGTAAAGGATACTGAGAAACAGTTCTATGTAACGAACACACCCGAAGATGATGCATCAACATGCATTTTCTTCGTTTGGACGGCACGGGAAATCTGGTATTTCCTAATTTCCTGCTCTGTCTTATAACAATTATAAGTTGGAGCGGGACCAACGTTCCCCAGCTCAGTATAATAAGCGGGTTCGGTCAATATATCCATTTTATTATCTTGATTGAGGCGTGATATGGTCGCTACCTGGAGAGAGAGAGAAGAAAACACTCTGCGTGCGCTCTTGCAAGATCAGATTGGTTATTATTTTATCTAATCAGGATGGCTCCCACTGTTTTTATCAAATCTTCCTTCAAACCCTAAAAGGAAAGACTAGCCGGGATTAATTACACACTACAATTTCGCCAATCTTTCAGCCAGGCCAGTGTCGGTACTTTGAGGGAGGTCCCCCGTGCTTTCGCACGAACCTAATTAATGTAAACCTCGTTTTCCCAGAGGCGTAACCTCGTTAACACCTTTCTAGACACCTACTTGATCGGCTAATTGTAATGTGTAAAACTCTCCCAGGAGTAACTCTTACTCGCAGCGGGTATCGGGATCCAACTATTTCATAGAAGGTATACAATCTCATTGCAAATTTCAACACTTGAAATTCCCGATAATATTTTACCCCTAGCGTCCTATGAGCTTGACGCAGGCCAACAAACCATAGTCCGCTAGTCAAGTTCAACCCGTCATTTCTTGATTGAATTAAACCCACCCGCACGACCCTTGACACAGGCCAACAAAGTCGTACGACTACCCTAATCCAATCTGCATCATATGCATAAACAGATAAATACTAGTTAGCTACCGCACACTACGCCTTGACGCAGGCCAACAAACGTAGCACGGATACTAAGTAGGATTTATCTGAAATGACGGAGGGCTACGACAGGTTTTTCTGAAAACCTATTGCGTAATGAACTTGATATCGTTGTAGAATCAAATGATTTTTAAAATGGAGTGTTTTTTAGGTTTTTCTAGTTTTGCTAAAGGGGTCACTCCCGGTGAAGGGATCGTCGGCCCTTTCCTCATCGAATAAGGTGCAGGATATATCATATATACCGCTGTGCAAAGCAAGAACTATAGGAGCAATCAAAAGACAAACCGAAGGGTGTAGCATCTGCCAGTTATTGCTAAAGGGATCACTCCCGGTGAAGGGATCTCAGCCCTTTCCTTATCGAATAAGGTGCAGGATGTTCTACAAGGAACACCGCGATGCAAAGCAAGAACTGTAGCTACCTGTTTTTGAAAATTCGATTCCACAACATCATTAGGTTTCTTTTATTTCATTAATCTTATTAATGAAGTTCCATCATTTAAGTCACCTAAACATCACAGATAAATACGACGTACACTTATGCCATCCGCATTCGCCTCGATGTCCCCTCATGCACCGTTAGGTTAGGTGACTAACGGCAGAGCGGGGCAGGGCTAGCGCGGGTGTAAAACATAAGTAACGTCTATATAATATATCATATATACTATATATAGTATCTATCACAAAATATCAAATGATCACATCACAGATATCGCAGCAGAAGAAACATATGAAACATTGGATATACTAGGACGTCCGTGTTTTCAATACGAGCCAGTATAAAACACGGATTCCACGGTCGTGATGAATAGCCAAACCCACACCCCTAGACCCCTACGAGAGCGGCAAGCAACCCTACCAATTCTAGAGTTAGGAGACCCGGACTTGACTCCTCGAGTTGGTCTCCCTCTGTACTCCAGAACCCGGTTACTTGTGCCCTCTTCCTTGGGTCTATCATAGTGCGAAAAAGTAAATAATATACAAAATGTGACATCTTTCGCAACCTGGAAGTGCCCCAATAAAAGAATATTACATACAAGTTTTTACATGAATGAAAATTAAAAACACTCATCTCACATTAAAAAAACCCGGCTATTCAAACATGACGATCCAATATAACATATCCAGCAACACATAACATCACATGTCATCAACGTAAGTAAATATGCCCATCCCAATTGTCGTTGACATATAGCAACGAAACCGGCGATATCACATATTACACTTACGGTCACAGAAAAGAAAGTGTAAAACTACAACAGTTGGAATCCGCAAACTCTTTAGACATCGCATGCCTAATCAAATGAATTCCTTAGACATCACATGCCTAACAATTATAAACCCCGCATTTTAGTCTCATTATCGAAAACTCTTTTCAATATGAAGTCGGGCAATTCAACAGGATTCCCGACATTCAGATCGAATGCTCATCGCAAACTTTAGTAGGCGGCCGCACCCCCGATACCGTCGACGATGTGCACCAAGGCGGAACACCGCTGCCGCGAGCACCCGAACGGATGCTTTCGGCGACGGGGTTCTCCTACAGTCACTTGGTCGGGGCTATGGGGCGTGGCTGTCTATTAAGTTTATCCGGCGAGTATCCGCGTACGCTACGTGATTGCGACGGACTTTTGATCTCATCAAAATTCCGTGGCAACTGATCAGGTAAGACTAAAGTGCTATGTTTATAACATTCATATTAGTTATCTCATAACTACTTGTGAATTCCAAATATTGTATCACATTCCAGATAAACAGAAAATGTTAAACTTTCCGATCGAACAGTCAAACACCCAAGTTTTCCCGAAACAGCTCCACACATGAAATAAGTTTAAAAACATAAACTTCATGCCTCAGTACCGACGGTCCAGCCGTAGAAGGGTCAAGCCAACGCCTCACATGTGGCACGCCGTACTGCCCCAAACCCTAAGGTTCAAATGGCAGTTCAAGACGGTCACATAATCGAGTTAAGGTTTGTTGTCTTCTAGAGGGTCCATCGCGTTACTTGCACTACTTAGAACGTTATTAAACTATGGAAAAATCCAACATTTGGAAATTTCCCGACAGGGGGAAAAAGTGGGTATTTATATCCGGTCGAACCTTTTAACATGTTCTAAATTATCCGGAAAAACACATAGACAAAATTAGACAATCCGATCGAATCTACGAACTCCCAATACAACCCAGAAAACTCAACTCTTGAGTAAACTTTAAAAATTCCCAGAAAACACAGGCATTGAATACGAATATTACTGTGCAAAGAAAGTGACAAGATACTCCTATATGGCCGCGGAACCGCCGCACATGCCTTGCTCATGCCGCGGTTCCGCGGCCACTTGGTCGAGTTATGCCCACGTGCTTCACAGTAATTCTTCAAAAAGCCTGTTGAATTTTCTGGATATTTTTAATTCACAAAAATCCCAGTTTTGAAAAATTGTACAGAGAAGGGTTTTGGATTAGGGTTTCAGGTTCGATCGGACTTCTAACATCGTCTACACTTCGCTTAAAGCTCTAGCTAGGCTCTGATACCACTGTAGGGTTACTAGGCACACTCAAGAGGTTCCATAAGGCATCAACCATGCCAAATTCAAAAATTATGTGCCGAGAAACCCTAATGCTAGATCGTTAACTAGAGGTAAAAGCGAAAAACAAGCAAGTAAACAACTTTATTGCTAAGTGAATGGAAATACAACCTTTGTAGATCCGGTCCACCACTTCTTTAGCTCTGTGATGACGTCCCTCCGCTGCGATCATCGGATCCCGGACTCTAGTGATGGTTTCTTCGGAGAAACGAGCGGGCTAGGTCGTTGACTTCGATGCCGAAGATGATCTACGTCGAGGCGACTCAAACTCAAGCTCCATCTTCACTTGGTCATGAACCTTGTGAAGAAAACACCCTATACAACATGGCAAGTGGTAGAGGATGAAGAAATAGGAAGAGGGTTCACTTTGGATTTGGGTTTCTCACTTGATTTCATCACTTGACAATTTTCAAGGTTGCTTTTTCTTCATGAAGAAGATGAAGAAGAAGAAAGAAAAAGAATAATGAATTCTTGAAAATAAAATTCAAGTGAATACTTATCATATAGCAACCATGGGTTAGTGTAACTAATGTAGAGAATAAACTAGGGTTTAGTTAAATGGTTAGGTTAAGGAATAAAAACAAAATGGTCACTTTGTCAAAGATGCATGAAGCATCATGAACCTTCTTGCATAAAACAAAAGCAACCATTTAGTTTTTTTCTTCTTTATAACCAAAAATAAATAAGGTAAATAAAACCCTAACCATTTACTAAACATGGTGTATAACATACACATACCCAAGTTTGCATGTATCATCAAACATGATACAAACAAGTGCACAAAAATATATCATATATACAATGTGCACAATCTAGTGAGAAAATAATCTTAAGTGAACCAATACTAGTTAATGTAAAGTAATATATCAAATATATAATTATACATTAAATCACTAAATCAACACTTGATTTAATGATCCGGTCATACAGCATATAACCGACTAATATCAAGTGTATCAATGTATCGAATCAACACTTGATTCGGTAACCCGGCTATATCTCATATAACCGTCCAATGATACAAATCGCGAGAATAGAATACAGTATCACATACTGGTATTATTCTCGGTCTCGCATATATCTCATATGCGCTCCTATTTCGTTTCGCTTGAGCCAGGAAACCTCTGTGTAGGACTCTAAAGACTCGTCAATACGCCGGCAGCAGGTGATGATCATATCAAACACCCACAAGCCGCAAGCGGTCTGCTAAACGTAACGGCCACCCGGGTATTGAGCGATCAGAAGATCAACGAGCAAGCCCGCTCACACTCCTGTGAATCCAACCAGTAACACTTACCGTACAGTCCGGTCTATTCGTCTGATATGTCGCATATCTCGCCTAGGGGTGGTAAACGTCAGACCCCAGTAGCTTGATAAGTCGTGTCGATATGAGGTCTATAACAGTTCGAGAAACTACTGGCAACACTTACCAGTAAATCTCAGCAACCCTGGCCAGGGATTTCCGGTTATAGCCAATCGAACACAGCACAACATCAACTCCCTATACCGGGAGAGAAGAATCCCCTCCTATCGCTCATTGCCTCCATGTGATTCGGGACTGTACCCAAAAACCACCGTTTTGCACGCCCTCTTGGACGTGGTAAGGTGGAAATCAAAGCACAGTGGGAATCACACAAGACTCTATGACGATCTCGGGTCTACAGACTAACCTGTACCAGTGTCACCAGAGAACTGCCATCTGACGTAAGGTATAATACCATCTGGGAGTTTTCGGCGAGTCCGTCCAGTGTACCCAGTCTCCACTGAGCACCCGTATATCATCTCTGATGTCAAACATCAATGGATATGGGATCATCCATCGCCCATCTGTATGGGTCGAGAAGGTATACGCTAGTCTACTCTGGTATATCGATGCCCCGTCTCGATACACCCATGACTAGGGACCTTGAAGGATGTACTTATGGACTACCATGTCCCCACTAGTATGATCTGCATCATAGTCCAGGTAGTCAAGTACACATCCTAAGGGCTTTACCAACATGTAACAGAGAGACAATCAGTGTACACGTTAAGATAAAGTGCAACCAGATAGCATACCATCATGTCGAGCAAGAAAGTCCTCCCTATATATGTCCAAGCATCCACTACAATATACATCCTATGTATAGTAATGGCCTCTAGGGCATACATATAACTAACAGGGACCTCCCTCGGAGTACCAACACTAGCCTGACTAAACGGTTAGGGAACTTGTAAAGTGTAAATGATCTCGACTAGTTCTCCTTTTAGGGCTTGAAGGAGAATTCGGGGAAACAGTGGGAGCCATCCTGATTAGATAAAGTGATAACCAATCTAATCTTGATAGAGTGCATGCTGAGTGTTTCTTTTCTCTCTATCTGATACAGCGATCCATGACTTACCTTAAACTAAAAACTCATGAACCAAGTTGACCGAACCTTTTTATAGACTTTGGCTTTGGATTGTCATGAATCACGACAAAGTCGCACATATCCCTGCCACTCCTACTTTCCCCTTTGCATTTCTTCAGAACACTTCGTATCACTACGTTGATCCATATTGCTTAGAACGACCATCGTATAGTTACATACGAACTCGAAGAAGTTATTTCAGTCGAGGATGGTCACTGGTTCTGGAGAAATTGAGTAGGATTATTCGGTTGTCTCTTCCCTTTACCTTCTCTCAGGTTGCGAGAGCTCCTTATACTAGGAGAGTACACCTATTACGCTTATTGGATAGTCTTCTTCCAAACCTTAGGCAGACGCCGAAAGGTAGGGAAAGAAGAAAACCAGTTAGCGCAAGTGCGGTGTACAGAAGGTAAGATGTAGAGACATATAAAGGGATTGAAGTGAGGGTAAAGGAAATTGTGACTACTGTCATGAATCTCGATAATGGAATAGGCATTGCTAGGAATACCCGGCCACCCCCTTGAAACATTTTCATGTTTCAGTATTTCTGTGTACTTGTAAAAGAGAACTGTTTTCCCAATTAATTCTAACTCCAGGGTATGCATTTTCCGGATTTGGATCTCACATCAGTACAGTGTTACAGATGCTGAGTAGGAGTAGAATATTAGAAAATGGGCGATCTGATCCTCAATATCGGAATTCATTGCAATTGATAATATTGGATTAAATCGCCTGGTTTTGCCTAACGGCAAATGTTTGGTTTCAAATAACCGTTGTTATGCACCAAATTTTAAAATGAAATATCTGTATCTTTATTTTATAAAGTGAGATATACATTTTGAAAATTATGTTCTAAACATTTACCTGTATCAGTTGAGGATAAGGTAAGGTTCATTGAATAACGGTGTAAGACATTCTCAACCAAAATACAGCTTTCAATTTACAAAACCCAGAATTTGAGTTAGTATACTCCTGGGACTTATATATGAAAATGTATGTTGTCCAGTGTCCTTTGGGACAATGGGTTGATACTCTTAGTTCATTCAGGTTTGCCTATGAGTTCTCTGGTTTTAGACACCCATTCGTTGTAATGTAAGGTCCAAAGATTTTGAGAAATTTATAGGTATAAAAATAAAATAGAGAACCATATGTTGGAAGTATCAGGATTCTTCGAGGTGATCGAATATGTAGATACTTATGCTAGGTGTTCCATCATAGTAATTTTGAGAACTTAATTCTCTCTCAAGTTACTCATCCATGGATGCGCTCCATGATGAGTAATGTTGTATTGTTCTTTTTCCATTATGTGATATGCACTGGAAACAGCTGCATGACATTTGGATCTGGTTCCATCTAAATTAGTGTATTGATTCTATATGGGCATAGAATGGTTATATTTCTTGAGGATATTAAGATATGGAGTTATCCGGTTTCTGATTAAAAAAAGAATCCGGACAAACTCAAGGCACGCTTTGGTAATGGCGGTTTGTGGATTATCCCAAGCATTCGTTAGGATTTTTCTTCTACCATTTTCAAGATCAATAGTTACCTTGTTCTTGACTCACCACCTTTTTATAAAAAGAATCTTTTTGCAAAAGAAACTAGTGGGAGTATGGTAGAATTGGAAGTGATTCCAGAACCACAAACGGTTACCGAAAATTTAGTAGAATCTAAGGATTCAATTGGACTTGACAAACCATTAGACACTCCGCAGATTAAGTAGGTGACCTCAGCCACCCGAGAGGTATTTCGGCTTTCTCATAGACGGTGACAGGATGGTCAGCATCATGATAATGATGGACCTACTAGTTATCAGCAGGTCATAAGATGTGGTAATTTCCAGGTGACCAGATGCTTCATATCCAAGATGGACTACACGCACTTCAGCAAATTATGGATTTTGGACATTGCTGGTTGCTCCTGAAGGGGTAAAACCCATTAGGAGCAAATAGATCTTTCGAGATCTGTGCAAGTGGAAAGGTACTAACCTAATAAGGCTAGACTTGTTGTAAAGAGTTTTCGTCAAATACCCGTTGTGGATTATGATGAGACTTTTACTTCAGTGTCTATGCTGAAGCCCATACGGATATGACTTGGCACTGCTGTTCTTGACTATGATATCTGGCAAGTGGATGACTATTGTAAGTCTATGTTACACACCCCGGTACTTACGGGGAGGCGGAATAGGTAAAAATCAAAATTTTCTTACAAGGCAACATAGACTATGCTGGAGGATCTTTGCAAAACCATTGCTAACAAACTAACTAGAGGTTTAATCTACTATGCTAGAAGATTATACCTCATGCTACAAGTCCTTCGGGTCTTCTCCACTGTCCTCCTCGTCTCCGTAGGCTCCATGGGTCGATCCGGATCGTGGCTTCTTTAACGGCCTCCTTGATTCGAAGACGATCCACCCGAGAGTCTATAGTCCGAGCTCCACCTCAAGACCGAGGTAACTAGGGCAACAAGCTTGCTAATCTTTATGTCCTAGGTGATGTAGAGTATGAAGATGGATTTGTTTGTCTATTTAAACTCTAATTTTCTCAACACATGAGAGCTTAAGAGTTTTCTAGTGAGGAAGAAGAAGGAGAGCAAGCATGGGAGCTCTCTTGAAGAGAGAGAAGGTGTATGAGATAATGATCTTGAGGAAAAAAGAAAATAATCTTTTATCGCGATAATTGAGATGGCTAAGTTGATTTGACCATTATCATGTCACAATTAATGCTAAGCCAAAATATCTAATGCTCAACAAAAATATCTAAGTCAACAAAAGTCAACCAAGTCAAATGGTCAAACCCAATTAGCCATGACACAATTATTATCAATAAAAGATAAGTAAATAATTTCCTCAACCTCATAATGGTTTTAATCAAGTCAATGGTCAAAACCCTAATGAGGTATCCCCCTCATCGTTCCTCACATCCGTGCATACACACCCGCATCCGCATTCCGAAGAATACGAATACAAAGAGACAAAACTAATCCATCAATATAATACTAGGATCCAGCTTAAACCAAAGCCCACTAGTATTATCCGCCCGAACATCATGCGTGCACAAGTGCACGTAAGTGATCGAAGCCCTGCCGTAAAACCATACGGTCTCTACACCTTTTGCCCAGTGCAGGGAAACTCTCTGTGTGGGACTCTAAAAACTCGACACTACGCTGGCAGTGGGTTTAACCACAGGCCGCAAGAGGTACTAGCTGTACGTAACGGTCCCCAGGTAGATGTCGATAAGAAGGCCGATGAGGAAAACCCATCCGAACTCCTACTGAGCCTGAATGTGACAATCTCCGTACAGTCTGGTCTGTTCGTCTAAGAGTATCGCATATCGGGCCTAGGGGGCGGTAAACGTCAGACCCCTAATAGCGGTATAAGTCGTATCGGAGTGTAGCCCAGAACACCCTGAGAAACTACTAGAGCACCTACCAGTAAATCTCACTTGCCCTGACCAGGGACTTTGTGTAATGGCTCTCCAGACACAGCGCGATATCAACCCCCAATACCGGGAGAGACGAATCCTGTCTAACCGCCACTGCCTCCAAGTGCTTCGGGACTGTACCCAACTACCACCTGTTTGCACGACTCCTTTGAGCCGTGGTAGGGTAGTAATCAAAGTACAGTAGGAACACACTCGAGGCGAAGTGGCAGTGTCAAGTCGACGGACTAAGCTGTACTCATGTCACTTGGGAACTGCTATCTGACGATAGGTATTGTACCAACCAGCAGTTCCCGACAAGTCCTGTCCGGTGTACTCGTAACCTAACGAGCACCTGCATACTATCTCCAGTACGACGTACTAATGGCTGTGGGACATACCATCTCCCCTGCTGGGATGAGAAGCGTATACACTATTCTACTCCGGAGTATCGATGCCCCGTCTCGATAATCCTACGACTAGGGACCTGTATAAGGATGTGCTTGTAGATTACCCAGCCCCCACTAGTATGACTGCCATCACAACGCTGGTAATCAAGTAAAGATCCTAAAGGCTCTACTAATATGTATAAGCGATATGCTAAAAAAGACACATGCACATATTGAAGTAGAAACAAACCAAGTAGCATACTACCATTTTGAGCAAGACTGTCAATACAACTGTGAATATCCCAAGTTTCCATTAAATAATATACAAACCAGTATGATACAATAATGGCCTCTAGGGCATATACACTAACAATCTCCCACTTGCACTGGGGCTATGTACTGGCGTATCGCAGACCTATCATCTCGATTAGCCTCTCGAACTGTGTCTGAGGGATGGCCTTCATGAGTGGATCAGCAGTGTTATTCTCCAAATCTACTCTCCTCACCTCGATCTCCCGGCGATCTACGATCTCCCTGATCAGGTGGTACCGCCTCAAAATGTGTCTGGACTTCTGATGAGACCTGGGTTCCTTCGCTAAATCTATAGCGCCGTTGTTGTCGCAATACAGCGGTATTGGATCAACAATGGTTGGAACCGCCTGAAGTTCTATGAACTTCTTCATCCAGACAGCTTCTTTTGCGGCATCGCAAGCAGCTATGTACTCCGCTTCCATTGTCGAGTCAGCAACGGTTTCCTGCTTGGAGCTCTTCCAACAGACCGCCCCTCCGTTGAGGGTAAAGACATAACCCGACATGGACTTGGAGTCATCCTTGTCACTCTGGAAGCTGGAGTCAGCAAAGGCCTCGATCTGGAGGTCTTTTCCGCTATACACCAAGAACATCTCCTTAGTCCTTCTCAGGTACTTGAGAATGTTCTTTACTGTTATCCAGTGTTTCTCTCCTGGGTTTGACTGATACCGGCTTACAATGCTCAATGCGTATACTACATCTTGTCTGGTACACAACATCGCATACATTATAGAGCTTACCACAGATGCGTAGGGTATAGATGACATGCGAGTCCTTTCTAAATCAGTCTTGGGAGACATTTCTTTGGAAAGGGTGATTCTGTGACAAGACGGTAGATTACCGCGCTTCGAATCTTCCATACTGAATGGTTTCAGTATGGTGTCGATGTACCTGGATTGTGAAAGTCCCAACATCCTCTTAGATCTATCACGATAGATCTAGATCCCCAGAATGTAGGAGGCATCACCCAGGTCCTTCATGGAGAACCTGTGTGACAAGAATCCTTTGACTGACTGTAGCATAGGAATGTCATTTCCTATTAAGAGAATGTCATCCACGTACAAGATGAGGAATACCACAGTTCTCCGTACAATCTTACTGTAAATGCATGGTTCATCCGGATTTTTGATAAAGTCGAGACAGTATCATCAAAGCAGATGTTCCAACTCCGCGATGCCTGCTTTAGTTCATAAATGGACTTAAGCAACTTGCACACTTTCCCGCTGCTCCCACTCTGAATGAAACCCTCCGGCTGATGCATATAAACGCACTCTTCCAAATTACCATTTAGAAAAGCCGTCTTTATGTCCATCTGCCAAATCTCATAATCGTGGAAGGCAGCAATGGCAAGAAGGATCCGAATGGATTTGAGCATAGCCACTGGAGAAAAGGTTTCGTCATAGTCCAAACCAGGTCTTTGACGAAAACCCTTTGCTACAAGTCTAGCCTTATAGGTTTCAACATGTCCATCTACACCAATCTTCTTTCTGAAGATCCATTTGCAGCCTACGGGTTTTACCCCTTCTGGAGCAATGTCCAAAGTCCAAACTTTGTTGGTGTACATGGACTCCACTTCGGTCCGCATTGCATCCAGCCATTTTACCGAGTCTCCGCTCTGAATGGCTTGCTGGAAGCTAGTAGGCTCATCATTGTCATGCAGGGTTACCTTCTACGGCAGTAAGGTTTCGGGAGGTATCGTCCATGCCAAATTAAAATTTTGCCGTTTTAGCTAACCCTAACTTGAATCGTAAACTAGAAATATACGGCAAACAAATGCAAACACTTTGCAATAAGAAGTGAGCAAGGAATACAACCTTTGTAGACCGGTCCTTCACTTCAATAGCTCCGTGTAGTAGTCCCCTTCGCTGCGATCGTGAACTCCGGACTCTGGAGAGGCTCCACGAAGAAACGGACATGCTTGCTTTGATGACTTCGAGGCCGAGGATGATCTACGTCGAGGAGACACTGACCCAAGCTATTTCTTCACTAGGTCAAGAACTTTGTGAAGAGAACACCCTATACTAAATGGAAAGTAGTAGAGGATGATGAAGTAGGAAGTGGGCTCACTTTAGATTTCAAATTCTCTCACTTTTTCTCACAACTCCATTGAAGCTAGTAAGCTTGAGAGGAAGAAGAAGATGAAGAAGAACTCAAGTCAATAATTCATCCAAATGAATTATGTAACCATGGGTGAGTTAAAGCCATCATGCTTAACTCATGTAGAGAATAAACCCAAGGCTATGGTTAAAGGTTGGGTCAAGGAAAAATATCCTAAGGAATGACAAAAGAGTTGACCTTGACAAAGTTCTACAAGCTTCTCCAAGCTTGAAAACTTTGACCAAGTCTTTTGCTCTTTTGTAATAACTTAAGAAATAATCAAAACCCTAATTTAACCCTAGCATGGTATAAGTCTCATACACCCATCTTGTATGTATCATCAAGCATGACACAATACATGTACATAAATATACATATCACATATATACAATATGCACATGGAGTTAGAAAAGAATCATAAGTGAGCTAATACTAGTTAATGTAATATAATATATCTAATATATAATTATACATAAAATTATTAAATCAACTCTTGATTTAATAATCCGGCTATATCACATATAACCGACTAATATCAAGTGTAACAACTTATCGAATCAACACTTGATCCGCTAACCCGGCTATATCGCATATACCCGACCAATGTCACAATTCGCGAGAATAGAATACGGTATCTCATATCGTATCAATCTCGGTCCCGCACATATCACATATATGCTCCTACTCCGTTTCGCTTGAGCCAGGAAACCCCTGTGTAGGACTCTAAAGACTCGTCAATACGCCGGCAGTAGGTGATGATCATATAAAACACCCATAAGCCGCATGCGGTCTGCTAAACGTAACGACCACCCGGGTATTGAGCGATCAGAAGATCAACAAGCAAGCCTGCTCACACTCCTGTGAATCTAATCAGTAACACTACCGTACAGTCCAGTCTCTTCGTGTGATATGTCGCATATCTCGTCTAGGGGTGGTAAATGTCAGACCCCAGTAACTCGATAAGTCGTGTCGATATGAGGCTCATAATGGGTCGAGAAACTACTGATAACACTTACCAGTATATCTTTGAAGCAGCCTTGGCCAAGGACTTCCTGTTACAGCCAATCGAGCACAGCGCAACATCAACTCCCTATACCGGGAGAGATGAAACCCCTCCTATCGCTCATTGCCTCCATGTGACTCGGGACTGTACCCAAAAGCCACCGTTTTGCACGTTCTCTTGAATGTGGTAAGGTGGAAATCAAAGCACAGTGGGAATCACACAAGACTGTATGACGATCTCGGGTCTACAGACTAACCTGTACCAGTGTCACCAGAGAACTGCCATCTGACGTTAGGTATAATACCATCTGGGAGTTCTCGGCGAGTCCGTCCAGTGTACCCAGTCTCTACTGAGCACCCGTATACTGTCTCTGATGTCAAACACCAATGGATATGGGATCATCCATCGCCCATCTACATGGGTCGAGAAGCTATACGCTAGTCTACTCTGGTATATCGATGCCCTGTCTCGATACACCTACGACTAGGAACATTTGAAGGATGTACTTAGTGACTACTCTGTCCCCACTAGTATGATCTGCATCATAGTCCTGGTAGTCAAGTACTCATCCTAAGGGTTTTATCAACATGTAACATAGAGACAATCAGAGTACATGTTAAGATAAAGAGCAACCAGATAGCATACTATCATGTCGAGCAAGAAAGTCCTCCCTATATATGTCCAAGCATCCACTACAATATACATCATATGTACAGTAATGGCCTCTAGGTCATACATATAACTAACATGTCAATGATGCAATCCTCTCGATCCCCGTCTATGAGAAAACCGTAGTATCTCTCGGGCGGATGAGACTGCCTACTACTCCTGCGGAGTGGAATTGGGATGTCCGGTTCTTCTGAAACCTCTGGTTCTTCCAAGCTTTCAGTAATAGCTTGTGATTCTGGAATTTCTTCCAGTTCTATTGCGCTCCCACTTTTCTGATTTTCTAAAAATTCAGCTTCCAAGAAGTGGGGATGCTGAGAAACAAAAACCTTTTGTTCCTCTGCGTAATAGAAAAGATACCCCCTGGAGTTCTTCGGGTATCCCACAAACTTACACAGTATTGAGCATGCCTCGAGCTTGTCCGCATGCTGCTTTTTTACAAAAGCTGGACATCCCCATGTCATAAGGTACTTAAGACAGGGTTTCTTCCCACTCCACATCTGATATGGTGTGGTAGGCACGGTCTTGGTTGGAACCTTGTTCATAAGATATGCAGCTGATTCTAGTGCATAACCCCAGAATGATCGTGGTAACTCCGCCTTACTCATCATGGAACGAACCATATCCAATAGGGTTCGATTCTGCCTTTCCGATACACCATTGTGTTGTGGTGTATATGGAGGAGTAAGCTGAGAGAGAATTCCATTATCTTTTAAGTAACCCAGGAACTCGGCACTTAAGTATTCACCACCTCGATCAGATCTCAGTGTCTTGATACTTTTGCCTATTTGCTTTTCCACTTCATTCTTGTATTCCCGGAATTTCTCAAAGGCCTCGGATTTATGCTTCATCAAGAAGATATGTCCATACCTAGAGAAATCATCCGTAAAAGTAATGAAATAGGAATAGCCACCTCACGCATGTGTAGACATTGGACCACATACATCGTTGTGTATAAGTCCCAAGAGCTCGCTCGCTCTTACTCCGTGTCCAGTGAACGGAGTCTTTGTCATCTTTCCCATGAGACAAGATTCACAAGTAGCATAAGATTGATATTCAAACGGATCCAAATATCCTTCTCTATGTAACTTCATCAACCGTGTTTTATTGATGTGACCCAGTCTACAATGCCATAAGAAAGCCTGATTTATTTCCGGAGACTTTCTTTTAAGTGTGTTCTGGACACTGAAAACCTGAGCTTGATTTAATACGTATATACCGTTATCTGATGTACCTGACCCAATCAGAACTTGATTTAGGTGGATGTGGACCACATCGCTTACAAATATAAAGTCATATCCTTCCTTAGAAAGTAAGGATACAGATATGATATTACAAGCTAGACTAGGTACATACAAACAATTACGTAGAATCAATATCTGCCCACTTGTCAATCCTAGATGATATTCCCCTACGGATTCAGCATTCACGCTCATTCCGTTCGCAACTCTGAGAGTCATATCACCTACCCTGATAACTCTACGGTTTCTCAAAGCCTGTAATGAATTACAGATATGAGATCCTGATCCGGTATCTAGTACTCAGGAAGTAGAATTAATTGACATACAGTTTTCTATTACAAACGCACCCGAAGCCGAAGCCACAACATACTTCGAATCCTGGCTACTGGCTTTGCAAGCCCTGCAATCCCTCTGCTAATGTCCTTTCCCGTAACAATAGGAACGTCCTTCTTTACCTACTTTCAGTCCCGAAACTTTTTCCCTTCTCTTTCCTTCTACCTTCCTGACACCGCATATCGGCTTTGTGGAGGTCTTCTTCTTCTCACCTTGCTTTCGCCTTGGATGCAGAAGAGGGAGATTCCCCAATAAGCAGAGTGGGTGTCTCCCTGGTTTCCTTCAGGATGTAAGTAAAGGGTAGGGACTGTAGAAACAAGTCAGCATATGACCTGTTTCCCATCATGGTCTCCAGGTCCGTGAGCTTATCAATATAGCTAGTCATCGTAAGGACGTTGTCCCCTACAGATGATCCGACAGCCAACCTCGCTTGAAGCAATTCGTTCGAGGTCTCATATCTTGCGATACGAGATTGCTCTCCATATGAATCTTTGTTATGGAGGAAGATGGAGGCTAAGTCCATATTCTCGTGTTGCCTCCGGTTTACACCATCTATTGAGGCCAACACGAGGCACTTGGCATTCGTATTATCTTTTCCCGATGTATTACGTATATCATTATCCGTGACGGTGGAAACTGGACCTGGGACGGCAGGGGCTTGAGTAGTATTGAGGTGTCCCAGCTTGCCATAGGCAATGGACATCTAGACAGACCTTTGCAAGTCATTATAGTCAGATTCAGTCATTTTATTATCTAGATGTAACATATGTTTGGTCACTGGGTCGCTGCAGGAGAGAGAGAAGAAAAACACTTAGCATGATGCTCTTGCAAGATTAGATTGGTTTTTAATTTATCTAAACAGGATGGCTCCCACTGTTTCTCGAATCCTTCCTCAAACCATAAAAGAAGAATTAGTCAGGATTGATCTCACCGTACAATTCTTGCTTAACCGTTCAGCCAGGCTAGTGTCGGTACTTCGAAGGAGATTTTACGACGCTTTCGCGAAGTTCCTTGATTAAATAACATCTTTTCCCTGGAGGCGTAGCCTCGCTAACACTGTTCTAGACACCTACTTGGTTTATAGCATTGATCGTTATGTGAAAAAATCTCCCGAGGAGTAGCGGATACTCACAGTAGGATCGGGATCCAAATATCATTGTGTGATAATGCTGAAGGAATCCTACCAACATTATCAAACTCCAAATGGTATGCAACACTAGCAAGTTTCAATTTCTTTATAAACTCCCGATGTGGATTTTTGCCCCATGCTCTTATGACCCTGACGAAGGTCAACAAATCATAAGTCACATGTCAAGTTCTACCCATATTTGTCCAGGTTAATTTGAACCCACCCGTATATACCCTTGACGAAGGTCAACAAGGTAATACGACTGTCCCAAACCAACACATCTATCTATGCTACATATGAACATCCAGCAGCTACCAATCACTATGCCTTGACGAAGGTCAACAAACATAGCTTGAATACTATTGAATATTCATATGAAATGACGGAGGGCTATGAATGGTTTTGGCGAAACCGTGAATGTAGTGAACTTGATATAATCGAAGGAACCTGATAGTTTTTAAAAGGAGTGGTTTAAGCTCCGCATTTTAAAAGTTTTGCTGTTTTGGAAAAACCGAGTGGTTTTGAAATGGTTCCAACGATTCAGCTTTGGTTTGTATTCTTTGCATTAATATAATGCATCCTATCAATTAATCCTACCATTGCAGAGAATAACGAAAATATAACGTACGCTTATGCCATCCGATTCGCCACGGGGCCCCGTCATCACCCGTTAGGTTACTTAACTAACGACAGAGCAGGGGCTGGACTAGCGCGGATGTAAAACATAAGCAACGTCTACTAGATATCATATATAGATATATACATTCGTCAGATGCAATGATAGTCATTCCAGATCACAGATGAACACATTGGATATACTAAGAATCCGCACTTCGTTCGAGCCTTCAACGAAAGACGGATTACACGGTCGCGATGAATAACCAAACCCCATCCTAGACCCCTACGGGTGCGGCAAACTACCCGCCAAATACCCGAAGTGAAGCAGCCTCCCTCAACAAAGTGAGTAGGCCAATCGGCACTTCAAAGTACCCGGTAGTTTGTGCACCCCACCTTGGGTCTATCCTAGGAGCAGAAAACAGTAAAAGAAATAATATACAATGGTGGCTACAACCTCAACCCGGATGTGCGACCATAAAATAATATTACATCAATTTACAATTTATATCGAATGAAAGATAAATAAACACTCATCTCACATCCCCGACTATTCATCCACGATGATCCAACAAGTTCATATACACAATCCAACATCACAGAACACAGATATGTACAACCCCTACTAATCGACGTATAGCGATTAGTAGACGTTCAGTACATATATCACATTACAGAAGATCCGATTAGCTAAAGTACTTAGAATTTCGATCGATTACCAGATTTGAATCTACCCCAAGCACAACACAGTACTTAACAAATTCTGGGCAGAAACAAAATATCAGAGAAATCACAAAACACCATGATAGACACACTGTAGGAAAAACGAGTTGACTCGGCGTCGACTCGGCCGCGGATCCGCGGCGGAACGCTTGGCTAAGGGTTCTGCCGCGGTTCCGCGGTTGTCTGACCGATTCACTTCTTCGTTTTTCTTGGGTGCCCATAAAAAAGCCTGCACGTATTTTTAAGGTCCCTGAAAAAAAAATTTGGACCAGATTTTAAAATCGACAGAAAACGTGCATTTTTGACGTGGTTTTGTGATTTTTCCGGTGATCGAATTTCTAACACTTTGCCAACATGTTAGTAATGGTTTAGCTAGTCTCTGATACCACTGTAAGTCTATGTTACACACCCCGGTACTTACGAGGAGGCGGAATAGGTAAAAATCAAAATTTTCTTACAATGCAACATAGACTATGCTGGAGGATCTTTGCAAAACTATTGCTAACAAACTAACTAGAGGTTTAATCTACTATGCAAGAAGATTATACCTCATGCTACAAGTCCTTCGGGTCTTCTCCGTTGTCCTCCTCGTCTCCGTAGGCTCCATGGGTCGATCCGGATCGTGGCTTCTTCAACGTCCTCCTTGAGTCGAAGACGATCCACCCGAGAGTCTATAGTCCGAGCTCCACCTCAAGACCGAGGTAACTAAGGCAACAAGCTTTCTAATATTGATGTCCTAGGTGATGTAGAGTATGAAGATGGATTTGTTTGTCTATTTAAACTCTAATTTTCTCAACACATGAGAGCTTAAGAGTTTTCTAGTGAGGAAGAAGAAGGAGAGCAAGCATGGGAGCTCTCCAGAAGAGAGAGAAGGTCTATGAGATAATGATCTTGAGGAAAAAAGAATATAATCTTTTATCATGATAATTGAGATGGCTAAGTTGATTTGACCATTATCATGTCACAATTAATGCTAAGCCAAAATATCTAGTGCTCAACAAAAATATCTAAGTCAACAAAAGTCAACCAAGTCAAATGGTCAAACCCAATTAGCCATGACACAATTATTATCAATAAAAGATTAGTAAATAATTTCCTCAACCTCATAATGGTTTTAATCAAGTCAATGGTCAAAACCCTAATGAGGTATCTCCCTCATCGTTCCTCACATCCGTGCATACACACCCGCATCCGCATTCCGAAGAATACGAATACAAAGAGACAAAACTAATCAATCAATATAAAACTAGGATCCAGCTTAAACCAAAGCCCACTAGTATTATCCGCCCGAACATCATGTGCGCACAAGTGCACGTAAGTGATCGAAGCCCTTCCGTAAAACCATACGGTCTCTACACCTTTTGCCCAGTGCAGGGAAACTCTCTGTGTGGGACTCTAAAGACTCGACACTACGCTGGCAGTGGGTTTAACCACACGCCGCAAGCGGTACTAGCTGTACGTAACGGTCCCCTGGTAGATGTCGATAAGAAGGACGATGAGGAAAATCCATTCGAACTCCTACTGAGCCTGAATGTGACAATCTCCGTACAGTCCGGTCTGTTCGTCTAAGAGTATCGCATATCGGGCCTAGGGGGCGGTAAACGTCAGACCCCTAATAGCGGTATAAGTCGTGTCGGAGTGTAGCCCAGAACACCCTGAGAAACTACTGGAGCACCTACCAGTAAATCTCACTTGCCCTGGCCAGGGAATTTGTGTAATGGCTCTCCAGACACAGCGCGATATCAACCCCCAATACCGGGAGAGACGAATCCTGTCTAACCGCCACTGCCTCCAAGTGCTTCGGGACTGCACCCAACTACTACCTGTTTGCACGACTCCTTTGAGCCGTGGTAGGGTAGTAATCAAAGTACAGTGGGAACACACTCGAGGCGAAGTGGCAGTGTCAAGTCGACGGACTAAGCTGTACTCATGTCACCTGGGAACTGCTATCTGACGATAGGTATAGTACCAACCAGCAGTTCCCGATGAGTCATGTCCGGTGTACTCGTAACCTAACGAGCACCTGCATACTATCTCCAGTACGACGTACTAATGGCTGTGGGACATACCATCTCCCCTGCTGGGATGAGAAGCGTATACACTAGTCTACTCCGGAGTATCGATGCTCCATCTCGATAATCCTACGACTAGGGACCTGTATAAGGATGTGCTTATAGATTACCCAGCCCCCACTAGTGTGACTGCCATCACAACGCTGGTAATCAAGCAAAGATCCTAAGGGCTCTACTAATATGTATAAGCGATATGCTAAAAAAGACACATGCATATATTGAAGTAGAAACAAACCAAGTAGCATACTACCATTTTGAGCAAGACTGTTAATACAATTGTGAATATCACAAGCTTCCATTAAATAATATACAAACCAGTATGATACAATAATGGCCTCTAGGGCATATACACTAACAACTATAACGTCTTTCCAAATATGAATTTGGAAGTGTACGTGTATATGACTCTGCCAGAGGGTTATCGTAGTCAGAGGGAGCAGCAGAAGGTGTGCAAGTTGCTTATGTCTATTCATAGACTAAAGCATGGATAGTGGAGATGGATCGTCTATTTTGATGTGAAAGTCAAGATCATTGACTTCATCAAAACAATAGATGAATCTAGTAAGAAGGATGCGGGGAGTACTGTCATGGGATTTGGATGACATACTCGAAATAGAAAGTGATGTTTCTATACTACAATCGGTCAAACTTTGGTTGTCACATAGTATACTCTCCATGTTGGATATAGATAATATATCAGGAATTCTGGTTTTAGATCTAGATTTGGGAAGTTTCCCAATCGGGTACTTAGACAGCATTCTAAAAGTATTTTAGAATGGACGATTCCTGGCGTAATGGTGTATTCGCAGGTGATGGAGTCACCCTCTCTAAAGAGATGTCTTCTAGACTGATGAGGAGAGGGACTGGCAAGAATGACATATCATTTTCTTAGGCAATTGAGTCAATCATGCAATGTCTTGTACAAAACCAGATAGATAATATATCAGGGATTCTGGTTTCAGATCTAGGTTTGAAAAGTTTCCCAATTGGGTACTTAGACAGCATTCTAAAAGTATTTTAGAATGGACGACTCCTGGCGTGGTAGTGTTCCCGCAGGTGATGGAGCCACCCTCTCTAATGAGATGTCTTCTAGACTGATGAGGAGAGAGACTGGCATGAATGACATATCATTTGATTAGGCAATTAAGTCAATCATACAATGTCTTGTACAAAACCAGATGTTGCTTATACACTTGCTGTAGAAGGCAGATATTAATCCAATCCTAGAGAAACAAAGGGAAGCTATTATGAACATAAGAGGATGTTCTTGGTATAAGGTAACGGCAACCTACTTTGGGAGGCGGTTATCGGTTCAGGCTTCCAAGGTGACCTAGATGACAGAGATGTTGTCAGAGTTTTGAGTTTAGCCTCTTCTGAGGATCAGTATATTGGATAGTGTTCCAATAGGGATACTGAGGTAATCATGGTGCAGGATACTGGTTATGACTCAACAGAGGATACTGCCTAAGAAGTTTATTGGATGGAGTTGTTCATTGATGAACTTGGTCCTATCAAGTATGCAGAAAAATTCTTGAGGCGGGGTATCGCTCAGTTTGCGAGATTGTTAATCTCCACAAAGTTGAGATATAGAGAGATGGAGTTGGAATATTGTAGCAGATCCATTCACTGAGGCTGTTTCTCGAACACATTAAGTTTCATAAACATAGTTTGCGAAACTGATTAGTAGAGAAGTTAAGTATTCGGTAGCACACCAACTGTGGGTATCCGATACCGCAAAAATTGGCCTTAAATACAAGTGGGAGATTGTTGGATACAGTGCCCTCAAGGCAATTATTATGATTGCAAGTAGGCGATTATGATAATTGAGGGAGGACCTATACAGGTAGAACAGTCTTACTCGAAATGATACCATGCTAACCGGTTTGTCTTCATCATTGATGAAGCCCATAAGATTCTTGCTTGACTACCAACATTATGATGGCGATCATATACGTGGGAGCTGGGTTGTCCATAAGCCCATCCTTAAATGTCCCTAGTCGTGGGAGTATCAAGACTGGGCATCGATATTCTGGAGTAGACTAGTGTATACGTTTCTAGACCCCGACGAGGGGCGGTGGCCGGTCTCACAAGCCATTGGTATTGTGTTACCGAAGATAGTATACAGGTGCTCACTGGAGATGAATACACCGGACGGACTCGCCGAGGACTTCTAGATGGTATTATATCTATCGTCAGATGGAAGTGTTGGGTTACGGAAGTGCCCCGGCCATCAATCCGTGACCAAATGCGGAACAAAAATTTATAAAACTTGGCGGTACCACAACCAATTACCCGGATCTACCCATAAGCCCTAGATAACAAAACATGCAAAGAAGTTAGAATGGTTATACCGAATAGATCCGTGTCCTTCGGTCTTCAACCATCATCCCAAACTCCTAGGGGCTTCCTTGATCAAGCTTGATCTCCGGTCTCCCTCCATCGAAGATGATCCACCCGAGAGTCTATGCAACGAGCTCCAACCTCATATCTGAGGCAACTAGGGCAACTAGATCGCTACTCTAGATATCGTAGATAAAGTAGAGAGTGATGAAGGATTAATTTGTCTCAAGATACCCAAGGATTCTCAACTCATGAGAGGGTTTGGGTGGAGCAAGACGAAGAAGAAGATGCCATGAGAATGAGGTGTTGAGAGCAACTTAAGAGAGAGAGAGAAATGAATAATGGCTTGTATTTTTGTTTGTTGGGTGAGTATGATAAGAAATAATGGAGCCATCATATAAATGTCCATGTCTCCAAAATATCTTAGTCAACAAAAAATATCTCAAGTCAATAAACAATCTCACAACAAACAAAAAACCCTAAGCATGCTTGAATAGTAACCATGGGTCATTAATTAGCCATGCCACCAAAAATGCAATAAACGCCTCATCCTACACCTCAATAACCTTTTAATCCAAAAAGGTCGAAACCATGATGATGTGTAATCTTCTAAAAGTAATCTTGTAATAAATTACAAGAATACCCTTCAACTGTATATACATACCCGCATCCGTATTCCGAAGAATACGAATACAATGAGACGAAAATAATCCAACAAATATAATACTACAATCCGGCTTAAACCAAAGCCCACTAGTATTATCCGTCCGAACATCATCTGTGCACAAGTACACGTATGTGATTGAACCCTGCCGTAAAACCATACGGCCTCTACAACGTTTCGCCTGAAGCAGGGAAACCGTCTGTGTGGGACTCTAAAGACTCGTCAATACGTTGGCAGTGGGTTTAACCACAAGCACGTCAGCGGCACTAGCTGTACGTAACGGCTACCCAGGTATTGAGCGAAAGGGAGGCCGACGAGCAAACTCATCCTGAAACCCCTACTGAGCCTGACAGTGACAATATCCGTACAGTCCGGTCCGTTCGTCTATGATCATCGCATATCGAGTCTAGCGAGGTGGATAAAGTCAGATCCCTAATAACGTGACATTTAGTGTCGGTATGAAGCCCATCACCACCTGAGAAACTACTGATCCGAATCAGTAATTCTCGACTACCTTGGCCAAGGATTTCTGGTGATGGCCACCCGTGCACACCGCGACATCAACCCCCAATACTGGGAGAGACGAATTCCCTGACGATCCGCTCACTTCCTCCATGTGGCTTGGGACTGTACCCAACTAAAACCTGTTTGCACGACTCTTTTGAGCCATGGTAGGGTAGTAATCAAAGCACAGTGGGAACTCACACGAGACAAATGACGATCTCAGGTCGATAGACTAACCTGTACACATGTCACCAGGGAACTGCCATCTGACAATAGCTATAATACCAACTAGCATGTTCCCGGCGAGTCCGTCCAGTGTACTCATAACCCAATGAGCACCTGTATACATCTTAGGTGAACAAACTAACACCAATGGCTTGTGAAACCGGCCACCGCCCCTCGTCGGGGTCTCGATCAGTATACACTAGTCTACTCTGGAGTATCGATGCCCAGTCTCGAAACTCCTTCGACTAGGGACATTTTAAGGATGTGCTTATAGACCACCCAACTCTCACGTATATGATCGCCATCATACTACTGGTAATCAAGCAAGAATCCTATAGGATCTATCAACATGTAATAGTGATCTGTTGTGTCACCTGAAGCATGTACACGATGATAAAGACAAACTAGATAGCATACTATCATCTCGAGTAAGACTGTCCTACCGGTATAGGTCCTCCCTCAATCATTGCAATCACGTGCCTGCGATCCAATAATTGACTTGAGGGCGCTATAGCCAACAATCTTCCACTTGCACTTAAGGCTAATTATTGCGGTGTTGCATACTCACAACCCGTGTGATACAGAGCACCCAACTTCTCTACTAATCAGTTTCACAAAGCTCGTTTGTGAAACTATTGCGTTAGAGAAATAGCCTCAGTGAGTGGATCCGCTCCAATGTTTCTTTCTATGTTTCTCTTTATCTCAAGTTCGCGGAGAAAGCCATCTCCCGAAATAAGCAATACCTGTCTTAGAATATGTCTGGATATCTGATGGGACCCAGTTCACAAATGAACTCCAAATCCAGCAAACTTCTTAGACAGTATCATCCACTGAATTTAATCAATATCCTGCGCCATGCCTCCCTCAGTATCCGATTGGATCACCTGTCCAAACTACTGCCCCTCAGAAGAAGGAAAACTATAACTTTGACAGTCACTCTGTCATCCAGGTCACCTTGGAAGCCTGGAATGATAACCGTCTCCCGAAGGAGGCTGCCGTTACTAAATCCCTAGAACATCCACTTATGTTCATAAACTGGTTCCGAACGTTTCTCCAGGATTGGATAAATATAAACTTATTGCAGCTAGTGCAAAAATAACATCTGGTGTGGTACTTGACATCTCATGATTAATTCATTTGCCTAAGCAAGTGATATGTCAATCATGCACATCCCTCTCCCCTTTAGTCTGTAAGACACCTTTAGAGAGGGTGACTCCATCACCTGCACGTACACCACCATGCCAGGATTCGTCCATTCTAAAACACCTTTAGAATAGTGTCAAAGTACCCAGATTGGGAAACTACCCAAATCTAGATCTAAAACCATAGATCTAGTAACCAGAATGCCTGATATTATATCCATATCCTATGTGGAGAAACTACTATGTGACAACCACAGTATAACCGATCGTAGTATAGGAATTTCACTTCCTACAAAATGCAAGTCATCCAAATACCAGGACATCACACCATACTACCTTCTTAACAGATCCATCTCCTATTCTGATGAAGTCAAAGCCTATGACTGTCACATCAAAAATAGATGATCTATCTCTGTTATATCTGCTTTAGTCTATAAATAGACATAAGCTACTTGTCCACTATGCTTCCGCTGCTCCCACTGACTATAACAACCCTCTGGAAAAGTCATATACACATGCACTTCTAAAGCTAGTTTAGAACGACGCTATACTTATCCTCCTGCCGGGTCTCACAGTCTAGAACAGTAGTAATGGCAAGTCTGGATAAACAAGAACCTCCCTGTCACCGTTTTTGAGGATACTGAAGTACCTCTCAGGTGCCTGAGGTTGCCCACCATATCTGCGGAGTGGCTAATGTAATGTCAAACCTTATTGAATCTTTAGGTTCTACTAAATTTTCAGTAATCGTTTGTGGTTCTGGAATCACTTCCAGTTCTACCATACTCCCACTACTGTTTTCTGAAAAAGTACATTTTACTAAAACTGTGGCGAGTCAAGAACAATATCACTATTTATCTTCCAGATGGTAGAAAGTTACCCGTCGTCATAGCCCGGGATAACCCACAAACTGCCATTACTGAAACGTGCCTTGAATTATCCAGAGTCTGGTTTTAAGCATAAGCCGGACAACTCCATATACCTTAACATCGTTAAGATATGAACCATTCTATATACAATATAGAAACAGAGGAACTGATTTAATAGGAACCAGATTCAAATCATGCAGCTGTCTCCAGTGCATGTCAACTAAATGGAAGGAGGCCGATCAGCATTACTCAACTTAGGAGTGCATCCAGATATGAGTAACCTGAAAGAGAAGCAAGTTCTCAAAACAATTACTATCAAGTAAATACCAAACACAAGTATCTACATCTTCGATCACCTTGAAGAATCCTGATACTTGCAACACATGGTTCTCTACTTTATTCTTGTACCTATAACTTCTCAAAACTTGGACCTTGTATTTCTATGAAATACTTGTCTAAAACTGGAGAAGTCATAAGTAAACAGAATATAGTACGAGTACCAACCCCTTTGTCTTAATGGACACTGGACAACATACAATACTTTGTATAAGTCCCCTGAGTTGAATAACTCAAACCCTGCGCGTCGTAGGTTGAAAACTGTACCATGGTTAAGAAGAATTACACCGCTGTTTAATGCTCCTTACCCAATCATCAACTGATATAGGTAAATGTCATGAACATAATTTCAAAAAGTTATATCTCACATTATAAAATAAACGTACATATATATCAGTTTGAAATTGGTTCATAATAACGGATATTCAAAACCAAATATTTGCCGTCAGGCAAAACCCCAGGTGATTTCCTCAAATATCACCAATTACAACGAATTCCGATATAATGAGGATATAATCACCTAATTCCCAATAACTTACTCCCACTCATCATCTGTAAAACCATACAGATGTGAGAATTTAGTATGGTAAATACATAACCTGGAGTAAGGATCAAATTGGGAAATCAGTTTTCAATTAACAATGCATAGTGAAACTGAAACATGAAAATGTTTCGAAGGGGTAGCCGGGTATTCCTACTAATGCCTCTTCCATTATCCAGATTCATGACTGTGACCATATATTTCCTTGCCATCTCTCCAAATCCCTTTATTTGTCTTTACTAATTACCTTCTGTACACCACCCTTAGGCTAAATGGTTTTCTTCATTCCCTACCGTTCGACACCAGTCTATGGTTTAGAAGAAGACTATCCAATAAGCGTAATAGGTGTATTCTCCTTATCCTAGGAGAACTCGCAATCTGAGAGAAGGTAAAGATAAAAGACAGCTGAATAATCCTTATTCTATTTCTCCTGAAACAGAATCCATCCTCGAACTGGAACAAGTTCCTTCGAGTTCGTATGTAACTATACGATGGATTATCCAATAACTGTAGATCTTCGTAGTGATTCGGGGTGTTCTAGAGAAATTCAAAGGTGAAGTAGGAGTGGCGATGAAATACGCGGTTTGGTCGTGAATGATAGCAGTCGCAATTTAGTTTTCCTTCTTTCTAATCCCTTTATTTGTCTTTACTTATTACCTTCTGTACATCTCACTTAGGCTAATTGGTTTCCTTCCTTCCCCATCTTTCGGCACCTGCCTATGGTTTGGAAGAAGACTATCCAATAAGCGCAATAGGTGTACCCTCTCCTAATCCTAGGAACCCTTACAACCTAAGAGAAGGTAAAAGAAAAAGACAACTGAATAGTCCTATTCAATTTCTCCAAAGCCGAAAACCATTCGCGAATCTGAAACAAGTTTCTTCGAGTTTGTATGTAACTATACGACGGTCATATCCAATAAATATGGATCTTCGTAGTGATACGGAATGTTCTGGAGAAAAGCAAAGGGTAAAAGTAGGAGTGGCAATGAAGTATGCAACTCTGACAATCCAAAAGCCAGTGTATTTTAAGAAGATTCGATTAACTTGGTTTATGAGTTCTAGTCTAGGGTCGGGCCATGGTCGCTGCCAAAGAGAGAGAGAAAAGAAACACTCAGCGTGCACTCTAACCTAGATCAAAATGGTTAATCACTTTATCTAATCAGGTTGTCTCCCATTGTATCCTCAAATTCTCCTCCAAACCCAAAAGAAGAATTAGTCGGGATCATCTAAAATCACCCGAGGAGTAAACCAACTCATCAGTGGGAATCGGGATCCAACTATCATCGCATGATAACCTGATGGAATCCACTCAAGTTATCACACTCCAGAAGGTATGCGCATGCCTGGCAAGTTTCCTGTATGTTTGAAACTCCCGATGTGATTTTTACCCCATGCTCTTATGACCTTGACTAAGGCCAACAAATCATAAGTCACATGTCAAGTTCTACCCGTCATTGTCCAGGTTAATTTGAACCCATCCGTACACACCCTTGACTAAGGCCAACAAGGCTGTACGACTGTCCCAAACCAACGCATCTATCTATGCAACAGAAAAGTAACAAATAGCTACCATACACTATACCTTGACGAAGGCCAACAAACATAGCATGAATACTAAGTGCTACCCGTCTGAAATGACATAGGGCTACGAATGATTTTTGGCGAAAAACCTTTAACGTAATGAACTTGATATCGTTGAAGGAACCGGATAACTTTTTACAAATATATAGTGGTGAAAACCTTTTCTAAAGAGGTCATTCCCGGTGAAGGGATCTCGATTCTTTCCTCGTCGAATGAGGTGCAGGATATTTCCACTGAATACCGCGATGCAAAGCAAAAAAGTAATCGACTATAGTGAAGTTATTACCCTGACGCAAACTTCTGCCCAAGAGGTCACTCCCGGTGACAGGATCTCGGCTCTTGCCTCGTCGAATGAGGTGCTGGATATTCATAACCGAATATCTCTATGCAAAACAAAAGAAAACGTCCTTGTAATAACAGCTTTTGAAAATTTGTTCCAACAATATCGAATAGGTCTGTTTTCCTTGCATTGATTTGAATCAACACAATCCCATCAATTGATCACACCAGAAAAGAACGAAAATATGATGTACGTATATGCCATCCGCATTCGCTACTGGGCCCCGTCATCACCCGTTAAGTTACTTAACTAACGACAGAGCGGGGGCTGGACTAGCACGGGTGTAAAACATATACAACATCTACTAGTATATATATAACAATAAATAATAATCATTCCAGGCATGATAAATGCAACATCACAGATAAGCGATAAGCATCACAGAACAATACAGATAATCTGGGAGTCCCGGGTTTCCTTTGAGCCGCAAGTGAAACCCGACGTTCCCCTGGTCGTGTGGATAGCCTGTGCAATGAAAACCAAGACCCCTACGAGCGCGGCAAGTTACCCGCCAAAACCAGAAGTGAGGCAACCCCCTTCATCAAAGTGAAAGGGCCACCCGGCACTTCACGGAATCCGATAACTTGAGCACCCCTTTTGGGTCAACCTGTACCCCCTACGAGTGCGGTGAATAGCCTGCCAATTCTAGAGTGAGGCCCAACGCCATGAGATGCGGACCCGTTGCCCTCCAGAACCCGGCTATCCGTGCACTCCATCACGGGGTAATCCTAGTACAGAAAAGAAAATATGTACAACGGTGACATCGACCTCAACCCGGTCGTGCCCCAAATAAATAATATACAAACAGGGAGTGACGGCAGTCCACATGTCGGACGCTCGCCCCGCGATATCAAATATACAAATAAATCCAAACTGTACTACCATTGCACCCAAGCTATCCACCACGACGATCCCGCCACAACCACAGCACAACACAAAACATCAGCGTGAATGTCACGTTCGCAAACCCGTCTAAAAGAGCATATAGCAGTTAGACGAGTTGTACCGCTCTAATGACATTCACGGTCGCAAATAGTAATGTATGTAGTGAAAACTATGATATTAGAATTCCGCACGCAATTAGCAAACTAAACCAATTTCCAAAACCATGAAAAAACAATGAGCTACAGTTCCGAAAACTGAAAGTTTGAGATGTTTGCACACCCCGCGGGCTCATGGTTTGAACTGAGAAGCCGTGGGGTGGTGCATGGGCACCCCGGGGAAACCTCGGGGGGACCGAACGGCTGGGCCCATTCCCCAATACCACCACAAGGTGATCTTGGCAGTGGGGACCAGAAACTGTCCCCCCTTGGGCAGTTTCGGGTCTACCTCACCCCCTGGCCACCTCGTGGTGGCATTGGGGGTGGGGTACCCCCTCTAGGCTCCCCGACTCGAAGTTAATTTCGTGCTCTAACTTTCCGCGAAGGTTTGGGCGCGTTTCGTTTTGATTCGGACTTCCTATGGCTCTGATATTCCTAGGGCTCTGATACCATATTGGGTTACGGCAGCGCCCCGGCCATCAATCTGTGACCAAATGCGGAACAAAAATTTATAAAACTTGGCGCTACCACAACCAATTACCCAGATCTACCCATAAGCCCTAGATAACAAAACATGCAAAGGAGTTAGAATGGTTATACCGAATAGATCCGTGTCCTTCGGTCTTCAACCATCATACCGAGCTCCTAGGGGCTTCCTTGATCAAGCTTGATCTCCGGTCTCCCTCCATCGAAGATGATCTACCTGAGAGTCTATGCAAAGAGCTCCAACCTCATATCCGAGGCAACTAGGGCATCTAGATCGCTACTCTAGATACCGTAGATGAAGTAGAGAGTGATGAAAGATTAATTTGTCTCAAGACACCCAAGGATTCTCAACTCATGAGAGGGTTTGGATGGAGCTAGAGGAAGAAGAAGATACCATGAGAATGAGGTGTTGAGAGAAACTCAAGAGAGAGAAAAAGAAATGAATAATGGCTTGTATTTTTGTTTGTTGTGTGAGTGTGATAAGAAATAATGGAGCCATCACATAAATGTCCATGTCTCTAAAATATCTTAGTCAACACAAAATATCTCAAGTCAACAAACAATCTCACAACAAACAAAAAACCATAAGCATGCTTGAATAGTAACCATGGGTCACTAATTAGCCATGCCACCAAAAATGCAATAAACACCTCATCCTACACCTCAATAACCTTTTAATCCAAAAAGGTCTAAACCATGATGATGTGTAATCTTCTAAAAGTAATCTTGTAATAAATTACAAGAATACCCATCAACTGTATATACATACCCGCATCCATATTTCGAAGAATACGAATACAATGAGACGAAAATAATCCAACAAATATAATATTAGGATCCGGCTTCAACCAAAGCCCACCAGTATTATCCGTCCGAATATCATCTGTGCACAAGTACACGTATGTGATCGAACCCTGCCGTAAAACCATACGGCCTCTACAACGTTTCGCCCGAAGCAGGGAAACCCTCTGTGTGGACTCTAAAGACTCGTCAATACGCTGGCAGTGGGTTTAACCACAAGCATGTCAGCGGCACTAGTTGTACGTAACGGCTACCCAGGTATTGAGCGAAAGGGAGGCCGACAAGCAAACTCATCCTGAAACCCCTACTGAGCCTGACAGTGACAATATCCGTAAAGTCCGGTCCGTTCGTCTATGATCATCGCATATCGAGTCTAGGGGGTGGATAAAGTCAGACCCCTAATAACATGACATTTAGTGTTGGTATAAAACCCATCACCACCTGAGAAACTACTGATCCGAATCAGTAATTCTCGACTATCTTGGCCAAGAATTTCTGGTGATGGCCACCCGTGCTCACCGCGACATCAACCCCTAATACCAGGAGAGACGAATCCCCTGACGATCCGCTCACTGCCTCCATGTGGCTCGGGACTGTACCCAACTAAAACCTATTTGCACGACTCCTTTGAGCCGTGGTAAGGTAGTAATCAAAGCACAGTGTGAACTCACACGAGACAAATGACGATCTCAGGTCGATAGACTAACCTGTACACATGTCACCAGGGAACTGCCATCTGACAATAGGTATAATACCAACTAGCATGTTCCCGGCGAGTCCGTCCAGTGTACTCATAACCCAATGAGCACATGTATACATCTTAGGTGAACAAACTAACACCAATGGCTTGTGAGACCGGCCACCGCCTCTCGTCGGGGTCTCAATCAGTATACACTAGTCTACTCTGGAGTATCGATGCCCAGTCTCGAAACTCCTTCGACTAGGGACATTTTAAGGATGTGCTTATAGACCACCCAACTCTCACGTATATGATCGCCATCATACTGCTGGTAGTCAAGCAAGAATCTTATGGGCTCTATCAACATGTAATAGTGATCTGTAGTGTCACTTGAAGCATGTATACGATGATAAAGACAAACCAGATAGCATACTATCATCTCGAGTAAGACTGTCCTACCGGTATAGGTCCTCCCTCAATCATTGCAATCACGTGCCTGCGATCCAATAATTGACTTGAGGGCACTATAGCCAACAGGAAGTTCTCAGGTTGCATGAGTACAGGTTATTCCATTGACCTGAGATCATCATTTGTCTCGTATGAGTTCCCACTGTACTTTGATTACTACCCTACCACGGCTCAAAGGAGTCATGTAAACAGTTTTTAGTTGGGTACAGTCCCAAGCCACATGGAGGCAGTGATCGATTGTCAGGGATTCGTCTCTCCTGGTATTAGGATTTGATGTCGCACTGTATTCAATTGTCTATCATCCTAAATCCGTGGCCACGGTGGATGACATTTACTGATAGTTGATCAGTAGTATCTCTGTTTGTGATGAACTTGACTCAGACACAACTTATCGGGTTAGTAGGGGTCTGACGTTGTCCACCTCCTAGACCAGATATGCGATACTCTTAGACGAAGAGACCGGACTGTACGGAGATTGTCACATTCAGGCTCAGTAGGGTAAGGACAGACTTGATTGTCGACCCCCTTTCGATAAGTACCTGGGTAGCCGTTACATACAGCTAGTGCCGCTGACGTGCGTGTGGTTAAACCCACTGCCAGCGTATTGTCGAGTCTTTAGAGTCCCACATAGAGGGTTTTCCCGGTTCAGGCGATAGATGTGGGAGCCATACAATGGTACGTACAAAGCTCCGATTAAATACGTGTACGGGATACACGAACTTAAATCGGACGGTTGATAATACTAGCTGGCTTAGGATTAAGCCGGATTATTGAATCAGGTTTTGATTTAATAATTTATATATATATATATATATATATATATATATTAGTATTATTGTTCACTATTCATTTTCTCTCTTTGGTGCTATCCGTATTTTTTTACTGATATGCGTATATGTAGCGATACATGTACCGGGTGAAGTATTCCCTATTTATACGGGAATGCTTCTAGAATAAGGACACCTCATATTTGTATTTCTTTTTAGAAAAACAAATGGAAATGAGGTGGAGGGTGAGGTGGCATGAAGCATGGTTCTAGACATGTAGAAAGGCATGGCTTTGATTTTAAAATGATATAATCATTTGTGTTCACTATTGAGCCATAGTAGTAAAAAGTAAAGCCATTGTATTCTACACTTGATGCTTGATTCCACATTATTCTTGAGTTGCTTCATGTTGAAAACACTTAGCTATTTTTTTCTCACCTCATTCTCCTTCTTCTTGCTCTCTTGAGCATAGATATTAAGAGAAAAAATTAGTGAAAGAATACCTACATTACCCACAATCCATCCTTAGCAAGTTTGGAGCGTCGGTCGGAGCCTTTTCCGGTTTCCGTCGGGTGGATCTTCTTCGGCAAGGGTGATCGCCTTTCAAGCGCGTTCCCGACGTCTACAAGCTTGGAGGGGTCTTCCACAATTAGGTGGACACGCGTCGAAGGTTGTATTTTTTCTAAACCCTTACTTGTTTGGTTTACTAGTTCAGTGTTTGGTGTGAATCCTAGGGTATGTGTTTTTTGTGCTTGCATAAAATTTTTGTTTTCATTTCCGCCTTGACCGTAGCTTCCGCGACGCGAGCACCAAACACCAACATATATCTCTGCTAAAGTTTCTATCGAATGACCAACTCGAAACTGTATGAAGTGAACTACCTTGGTTATTCAATCAACAATCACCCATATTGCGTTATTGCCCTTTGGACTCCATGGTAAAGCAGTCACAAAATCCATGGTTATATGTTCCCACTTCCACTAAGGAATAGAAAGAGGTTGCAACAAACCGGCCACCCTTTGATGTTCAGCCTTCATTTGCTAACACACTAAGCATCTTGACACAAAACGAGTGATATCTCTCTTCATGCCTTCCCACCAAAAGTGTTGTCACATATCCCTATGCATCTTCGTACCTACCTGATATACTGAATATGTTGAACTATGCGCTTCCTTCATGATTTCTTTACGGACTTCTCCTTTAGGCACACACCGCTGACTTCTGTACCTTAACGAACCATATTCGTGAATTAATAAATCCGTTCGAAGACCTGCCTCAACTTGCCCTCGAACTTCTACAATCTAGGATCTTGCAACTGCACTGCCTTAATACTATCTATCAACGATGATTGTACTTGTAGTTGCATCAACTTTCCCGAGGAGTCCGGTAACATGAGCTCCAACTCGAATTTATGAAAATCCGCTATAATCTCCTTCTGTGAAGTCAAAATCCTTATTGCCGGCAACTGACTCAAAGCATCCGTCACTACATTTAATTTTTCCGGGTGGTATTTTAGATCAAGATCGTAGTCAGCCATCAGCTCCAACCATCTACATTGCCTCATGCTAAGCACTTTTTGCATGAACACATACTGTAGGCTCTTATGATCGGTGAATACCTCAACCTTCTCGCTTAATAAGTAGTGTCGAAAAATCTTCAGCGCAAAAAAAATAACTGCTGCTAGCTCCAAGTCATGAGTTGGATAATTCTTTTCATTAGTCTTCAATTGTCTTGACGCATAAGCTACCACTTTTCTATGCTGCATCAATATATATCCCAAACCTTTCCTTGATGCGTCAATGTGAATAACTAAACTTCTGGAACCATCTGGCACAATTAAAAAAATAGGAGCGGTTGTCAACTTTTGCTTCAACGCCTCAAAATCTTGCGTACACTTCTTGGACCAAACAAAAGGTACTTCCTTTCACATTAACTTGGTTAGTGGCTCTGCTATCTGAGCGAAGTTCTCCATAAACCTTCGATAAGAACCAGTAAGCCCAAGAAAACCTCTAATCTCCGCTACAGTCATTGGAGTCAGCCAATCACGAACAACCACAATCTTTTCTGGGTAAACAACGATTCCATCTCGGATATAACATGACCTAAGAACTTCACTTCATCGAGCCAAAACTCGCACTCGCGCATCTTAGCATAAAACTTCTCTTGTCTCAATGTCTCCAGTGTGATCCTCAAGTGTTCTTCATGCTCCTCCTTGCTATTTGAATAAACTAGAACATCGTCTATGAATACCACTACGAACTGATCTAGATACGGTGAAAAGATTCAGTTTATTAAATCCATAAATATCGCCGGTGCATTAGTAAATCCAAACGACATCACTAAATGCTCGTAATGTCCGTATCGAGTTCGAAATGTCGTCTTGCAAATGTCTTCTGTCTTTACCCGAACTTGGTGGTAACCCAATCGCAAACCCAACTTCGAAAATACTCTCGCGCCACTAAGTTGATCAAATAATTCACATATCCGAGGAATTAGGTACTTGTTCTTGATGGTCACCAGATTTAGCTCTCGATAATCGATGCACATTCTCCACGTGCCATCTTTCTTCTTGGCTAATAGAACTGGAGCTCCCCAAGGGGAACCACTGTTGCGAATCCATTCCTCCTCTAATAATTCAGAAACTTGTCTCTTCATTTCTTCCAATTCCACTGGTGCCATCGATAATAAGCCTTCAAAATTGGCGCTGCTCCAAGAATAAGATCAATCGCAAACTCCACATCTTGTTTTGGCGGCAAATCTGAGATGTCTATGAATACATCCATAAATTCCTGAAATCGGTGCTTCATCTGCAACTTGTTCACGAACCTCACATTCCAGCACACACAAACAGCTCCCCTCTTCATGAATTTGCAAGTATGTTCTAAGACTTATGGGTTATCAGCCCACCACACTTCCACTGTTCTACTCTGATAAATGAGGCGGGTTATTAAAGCTTCTTCAATCAAATATCTTACACCTGATCGGCCTTAAAGCGGTCTGTACCAGCCCCTGCTCTAGCCAATCTCGAACTGCTGCAATCTATAAACGCTCTTAGTGTTTCTCCTCGTTCTTCGAAATGCAGACGGATCGGTCACAACGGGACAAGGAAAAAATGTAACGCGGTTGTTAGATTCAAGTTCACTATAATACATAGAGTCATAAGAAATGAAACTGAGAGAAAAAGTAGTACAATGAAAATAAGTCAAGGAAAATGAATCAACAATAGGACTTCAAGTTACCTAAGTAGGGTATCGCATTGTAACCATACCGCGGTACATAGTTACAATCACATAACTCCGTTCAAGTCTCCCAAATTCTACTATCAGAGTCAATGGAATAAGATGGGAGAAATAATAAGGAATCGAGAGAATTACAAGCTGAGATGCAATGTCATTTTTATATCGTCGAGATAAAAGAGTTTAAAGGAAAGATAAGATTCAAGAATTTGAATGACAAGACAATAATGTAGTAGGACATGTTATAATTCCGGGTCTTAAGGACAATGTATTGGGTACCATACTGTAACATTTCAGAAATATAAAAATATTATTTTTGAAAATTAAATATTAAAATAATATATTTCGCGAAAACTATTTGATTTGCGAATTGGGGTTTTCGTAAAATGGTATAATTATATACCAATATTTGGAAAATTATTGGAGATTAATATGGTTTAGTTATTAACTATTAGTTATATGTATGCCCTAGAGGCCATTACTGTACATTTGATGTATATTGTAGTGGACGCTTAGACATATATAGGGAGGACTTTCTTGCTCGACATGATAGTATGCTATCTGGTTGCACTTTATCTTAACATGTACACTTATTGTCTCTCTATTACATGTTGATAAAGCCCTTAGGATGAGTACTTGACTATCAGGATTATGATGCAGATCATACTAGTGGGGCAGAGATAGTCGGTAAGTACATCCTTCAAATGTTCCTAGTCGTGGGAGTATCGAGACAGGGCATCGATACTCCAGAGTAGACTAGCGTATACGCTTCTCGACCCATATGATGGGCGATGGATGATCCCACATCCATTGGTGTTTAACATCAGAGAAGGTATACAGGTGCTCAGTGGAGACTAGGTACACTGAACGGACTCGCCGAGAACTCCTAGATGGTATTATACCTATCGTCAGATAGCAGTTCTCTGGTGACACTGGTACAGGTTAGTCTGTCGACCCGAGATCGTCATAGAGTCTTGTGTGATTCCAACTATGCTTTGATTTCCACCATACCACGGTCAAGAGATCGTGCAAAAAGGTGGTTTTTGGGTACAGTCCCGAGTCATATGGAGGCAATGAGCGATAGGAGGGGATTCGTCTCTCCCGGTATTGGGGGTTGATGTTGCGCTATGCTCGATTGCCATAACAGGAAATCCCTGGCCAGGGTTGCTGAGATTTACTAGTAAGTGTTATCAGTAGTTTCTCGAACCGTTATGGACCTTGCATCGGCATGACTTATCGGGCTATTGGGGTCTGACGTTATACTACCTCCAGGCTGTGATATGCGACATATCAAACGAAGAGACCGGACTGTACGGTAGTGTTACTGATTGGATTCACAGGAGTATGAGCAGGCTTGCTTGTTGATCTTCTGGTCGCTCAATACCCGGGTGTCCGTTACGTTTAGCAGACCGCTTGCGGCTTGTAGGTGTTTGATATGATCATCACCTACTGCCGGCGTATTGACGGGTCTTTAGAGTCCTACACAGAGGTTTCCTGGTTCATGCGAAACGGAGTAGGAGCATATATGTGATATGTGTGGGACCGAGATTAATGCGCGTATGTGATACCGCATTCTATTCTCGCGATATGTGATATCGGTCGGTTATATGTGATATAGCCGGGTTATCGGATCAAGTGTTGATTCGATAGATTGTTACATTTGATATTAGTCGGTTGTATGTGATATAGGCGGATTATTAAATCAAGTGTTGATTTGATAATTTAATGTATAATTATATATTTGATATATTAACTTACATTAACTAATATTTGCTCACTAAACATTTCTTTTTCTCACTTGTGTGCATGTAGTATATATGTGATATATATTAATGTACATTTTATTGTATCATGCTTGATGCCACATACTTCATGGGTGTATGAGACTTACACCATACTTGATATAATGTAGGGTTTATATTTATCTAAGTAATTCAAAAATTGGATGGAAATTGTCATGGCTACAAACTTGTAGAAGCTTGTGGAAATATTGACCAAGTCCACCATTTTTGTTTCACTTGTAGATATTTTGTTAACATAACCATTATACCTTAGCCATGGTTTATTCTCTACATGAGTTAGTGTATGACACTAACTCACCCATGGTTGCTATTCTCACCTCATGAGTTCATTCTCTCATTTTTATTCTTCATCTTCTTCTTCATTGAGAAAGCTTGCTATCTTTTCTCAAGGTGAGAAAATATTGTGAGAAAAATAAATCTAAAGAGAGCCCATTTCCTACTTCATCATCCTCTAATATTAGCCATTTAATTTAGGGTGTTTACTTCACTAAACCCTAATTTAGTGAAGAGATAGCATGAGCTTGAGTCTTCTCGACGTAGATCATCTTCGGCTTTGAAGACTTCAAGCAAGTTTGCATCTTTCACCTTGTGGATCCTCTCAAGAGTTCGGGAGATCATTACTCGCAGCGAAGGGACTTCTACATGGAGCATTTGAAGTGAAGGCCCGGTCTACAAAGGTTGTATTCCTCATTCACTTAGTTGTAAAGTTGTTTACATATCGTTTCGTCTAAATCTCTAGTTAAGATTCTAGGGTTAGGGTTGTTTAGCACGGCAAATTTTTGAAAACGGCATGGACGATGCCTCCCGAAACCTTGTTGCCGACCTAGGTAACCCTACAGTGGTATCAGAGCCAAGCTAGAGATTTAAACGATGATTGTTAGATTACGAAACCGAAACTATTCCGAAACTTGAAACAAGAAATCCTAGTTTCTGTCGAATTTTAAATGGCCTCTAAATTTTTTTTAGCAACTGCAGAATGTTGTATGTGATATAACATGAACACAGTAGAAAATTGAGCCCCCTCGACGGATTTTGGCCGGCCACGTTGCTTATAAAACCGGCCTGCTCGGTTTTTGGGTTGAGTTCGGGGTTGAATTTTTTAGGGTGTTCTAGTCTCTGGGGTTTGGTGTTTCAGGTGTTGCTAGTTTTTACTAAATTTGCATGTGATGTTAATTTTCTGCAAAGGCAATTCGGAGTGTTTCGTAATCGTAAATCTAACATGTATTCGGGTTATTTAGACGACGTTAAAAAGTTCGAACAGATATCAATAACTCATATTTTCCCTCGCTGGAAATTTTCCAAGAGTTGGATTTTTTCCAAGTTTAAAATCTTCAGAAAATCATGCAAGCGATTCTGTGGACCCTCTAGAAGAACGATACCCAAACTTGACTTTTTGGATCGCGGAACCGCAGTCATACTCTAGGGTTTGCAGCAGTTCTGTGGCGACATGAGTGAGGCATGGGTCGGCTTTTCTACGGATGGTTCATAGGAGCTGTGGCATGTTCTGGGTACTTTTTGAACTCCGCTCAAGTGTTGAGCTCTTTGGAAATTTTGGGTGATTGTTTATTCGATCAAAAAGTTTAACATCGTCTAGCTATCTGTGATTGTGATACAATATTTGGAATCTACAAAATTAGTTATGAGATAACTAGTTTGAATTTTATAGATCTAGCAGTTTAGTCTCATTTGATCGGTTGCCACGGAATTTTGATGTGGATCAAAAGTCTGTCGCAATTACGTAGTGTATGCGGATACTCGCCGAGTAACCTTACTAGATAGCCACGCCCCATAGCCCCGACCAAGTGACTGTAGGAGAACCCCGTCGCCAAAAGCATCCGTTCGGGTGATCGCGGCCGCGGTGTCCCGCCTTAGTGCACTTCGTCGACAGTATCGAGGGTGCGGCCGTCTACTAAAATTTCCGACGAGCATTCGATCAGGTTATCGGGAATCTTGTTGAATTACCCGACAGGTTATTGGAAAGTGTTTTCAATATCGAGACTAAAATGCGGGGTTTATAATTGTTAGGCATGTGATGTCTAAGGAATTCATTTGGTTGGGAATGAAATCCAAAGTATGTGATACATTGGATTTATGATATCTAAGGTGGTTGCGGATTCCAACTGTTGTAGTTTTTCACTTTCTTTTCTGCGACCGTAAGTGTAATATGTGGTGTATTGCCGGTTTTACGCATATTTACTTACGTTGATGACATGTGATGTTATGTGTTGCTGTGATATGTTATATTGGATCGTCGTGTTCTAAATAGCCAGGGTTTTTTATGTGGGATGAGAGTTTTTCATTTTCATTCATGTAAATGCTTGTATGTAATATTCTTTTATTGGGGCACTTCCGGGTTGAGGATGATCTCACCATTGATTTATATTATTTACTTTTCCGCATTAGGATAGACCCAAGGTGGGGAGCATAAGTAACCGGGTTCTAGGGTCCAGTGGGAGACCATCTCGAGGAGTCGAGACCGGATCTCCTAACTCTAGAATTGGTAGGGTTGCTTGCCGCTCTCCTAGGGGTCTAGGGATGTGGGTTTAGCTATTCATCGCGACCGTGGAATCTGTGTTTTATACTGGCTTAATTTAAAACACGGAATTCCTAGTATATCCAATATTTCATATGTGATTCTTCTGCTGTTGATATTCTGTGAAGTGATCACTTGATATGTTGAGACGATTGCTTATATTATATATATGAGATATAATAAATATTGGTGCTTTCGTTTCTTATGTGATACTTAGGAAGCATAATTTGATGGGACTTCATTAATGAGATTAATGAAATAAAAGAAACTTAAATATGTTGTAGAAACTTGTTTTAAAACTGGTAGCTCTAGTTCTTGCTTTGCATAGCGGTATTCCTTGTAGAATATCCAGCACCTTATTCGATAAGGAAAGAGCCGGGATCCCTTCACCGGGAGTGACCTCTTTAGCGAAACTGGTAGATGCTACAACCCACTCGGTTTGTCTTTTGATTGTTTATATAGTTTCTGCTTTGCATAGTGGTATTTGTGAAATATCTTGCACCTCATTCGATGAGGAAAGAGCCGAGATCTCTTCACCGGGAGTGACCTCTTTAGCAAAACTAGTAAAAGCCTAAAAAACACTCCTTTTCAAAATCACTCGTTTCTACAACGATATCAAGTTCATTACGCAAAAGGTTTTCATAAAAACTTGTCGTAGCCCTCCGTCATTTCAGATAAGTAGTATTTAGTATTCGTGCTGCGTTTGTTGACCTTGTCAAGGCATAGTGTGCGGTAGCTGATTAGTGCTTATCTGCAAAGCATATGATGCGATTGGATTAGGATAGTAGTGCGGCCTTGTTGACCTTGTCAAGGGTCGTGCGGATGGGTTTAATTCAATCATGAAATGTACGGGTTGAACTTAACTTGCGATTTATGGTTTGTTGACCTTGTCAAGGTCATAGATCGCTTGGGGCAAAATATTTTCGGGAATTTCAAGTGTTGAAATTTGCAATGAGATTGCATATTTTCTATGAGATAGTTGGATCCCGATACCCACTGAGAGTAAGAGTTACTCCTGGGAGAGTTTTACACATTACAATTAGCCGATCAAGTAGGTGTCTAGAAAGGTGTTAACGGGGTTACGCCCCTGGGAAAACGAGGTTTATTTTAATTAGGTCCGTGCGAAAGCACGGGGAACCTCCCTCAAAATACCGACACTGGCCTGGCCGAAAGATTGGCAAACTTGTAGGGTGTAATTAATCCCGGTTAGTCTTACCTTTTAGGGTTTGAAGGAAGATTTGATAAAAACAGTGGGAGCCATCCTGATTAGATAAAATAATAACCAATCTGATCTTGCTAGAGCGCACGTAGAGTGTTTTCTTCTCTCTCTCTCCTGGTAGCGACCATGTCACGCCTTAATCAAGATAATAATATGGATGCATTGACCGAACCTGCTTATTATACTGAGCTGGGGAACGTTGGTTCCGCTCTATCTTATAATTGTTATAAGTCCGAGCAGGGAATAGGGGAATATCCAGATTCCTATGCCACCCATTCGAGGAATGAGCATGTTGATGTATATTCTTCGGGTGTGTTCGATTACCAAGAACTGTTTCTCAGTATCCTCTACGTCCTGGGTATGTAATACCGGATCAGGATCCCGCATATGTAATATGTTACATGGGCTACAGATAGGTAGAAAACTGGGAATGGGTGATATGTCTCTAAGTGTAAAGAATGGTGCAAGTGTTGCAGCCAAATCAGTTGGCAAATATCACCTTGTATTAATACATTGATTCTGAACGAATGTTATTACATACTGAACCTGATATACAACATTACATCGGTTTCTTTAATGAGTTAAAGAAGGATATAATTCTGTATTGGAGGATAATGTTGTGAACATTTTCTTGAATCAAGAGTTGATTGGATCAGGCACGTTATATAATAGCATATACGTTCTAAATCAAACCACAGTTCAAAATATACCGAACACACACAAGAGGAGTAGTTCAGAAATGAACGAATTCTTCTTATGGCATTGTAGAGTAGGTCATACCAATGCGACACAACCAGCTAAGTTACATAAGGATGAATATGAGAATCTGTTCGAATTTTCATCTTATGATACTTGCCAGTTTTTTCTCAAAGGTAAAATGACCAATACTCCGTTTACTGGAAACAGAGATAGAGTTATTGAACTCTTGGGACGAATACATGATGATGTATACGGTCCTATGTCTATAAATGCCAGGGTTGGTTCTTGCTACTTCATTACATTCATCGACTATCTTTCAAGATTCGGACATGTGTTCCTGTTGAAACACGAGTCTGAAACTTTTGAGAAATTCAAGGAATATAAGCTTGAAGATTAAGAACTAGACGGGTAGAAGTATTGTAGTCCTTCTATGTGATCGAGAAGGAGAATACTTGGGCATGGAGTTCCTGGATTATTTAAAGGAGAATGTGATTCTCTCTCAGCTTACTCCTTCGTATACACCACAGCACAACGGTGAATCGGGGCGGAAGTATCGCACCCTATGAGATATGGCGCGCTCTATGATGAGTATTGCTGAGTTACCTGTTTCCTTTTGGAGTTATGTACTTAAGAAGCTGCATACCTATTGAATACGGTTCCGTCCAAATCAGTGCCTACCACTACATATGAGATATGCAATGGGAAGAGACCATGTCTTAAACAAGTTAAGATATGGGTTGTCCGGGCTATGTTGAAAAGCGAAATCCGGACAAGCTCGAGGCAAGGTCGGTTCTGTATAAGTTTGTTAGGATATCCCAAACATTTGCGAGGGTATATCTTCTACCACCCTGAGGAGCAAAAGGTGTTTTGTTTCTCAGCATGCCACCTTTTTAGAAAAGGAATTTCTTGTGAAGAAATTAGTGGTCATGAGGTAGAACTGGAAGTTGTTCCATCTTGACAAACTAACAGCTGATGATTTGGTGAAACCAAAGGATTCAATAGTTTCCAACGAAGCTCAGCCTCTCCGTGAATCTGGTAGGGTTCCTCATCCACTTGAGAGATACTACAGTCTTCTCGGTGACAGTGGGAGTGAGGATTGCATCATGGTAGATGATGGCCCAACTAGGTTCAGGCTGGCCATCACGAGTGGCGACTCTGTGAAAAGGCTGGATGCTATGCGATCAAAGATGGAATCCATGTACACCGACAAAGTATGACTTTGCATGTTGCACCTGAAGGGGTAAAACCTATTGGGAGCAAATGGATATTGAGAAGATTCTTGGTATAGATGGAAAAGTTGAGACTTTCAAAGCTATGCTTAAGTCCATCAGGATCAATGCAAGTATCGCGGAGTTGGAACATCTGTTTTGATGTGGCATTCAAAGAGTTTGACTTCATCAAAATAGTAGATGAACCTTGTATATACAAGAAGGTTGTAGAGAGTGAGGTTGTCTTACACGTATTGTACGTAGATGACATACTCTTGATAGGAAATGGTTTCCTATGCTACACTCGGTCAAGCTCCTCTTATCACGAGGATTCTCCATGGAAGATCTGGATGATACCTACTACATCTTGTGGATTATGATCTATGGTGATAGATCTAAGTGGATATTGGGAGTGTCCCAAATCCAGGTACATTAACACCATACTAAAGGGGTTTAGTATGGAAGATTCTAAGCGTGGTGGTTCGCCCACTTACTCATGGATCAGTCTCTCCAAAAAGATGTCTCCCGAGACTGATTTGGAGAGAGCTCGCGTGCAAGGGATACCCTATGCTTCGGCAGTAGGCTCTATCACATATGCGATGTTATGTACCAGACCAGATGTAGCTAAATAAATCACTAGGTGTAGTGATCAGGAATCAATTGGATCTTGGGAGAATCACTGGAAAGCTGTGGAGGACATTCTTAAGTACTTGAGAAGCACTAAAAGAAAGTTCTTGGTTCGAGCTTCCAGGGTGATAAGGACGACTGAAAGTAAGTCACATGCATTGTCTTTACCCTCAGTGGAGGGACGGTATGTTAGAAGAGTTCCAAGCTAGATATCATGACATACTAGAAGATAAAGGTTGAATACATCGCTACCAACGATACTACCAAAGTGGTTGTCTGGACACTTCTTGTTCATAAGATGAACAAGGTTCCTACCATTGAGCGTCAAATAACTGTTATTGTGACAAAAATGGAGTTGTGGCTTTAGCCTAGGAACGCAGGTCCCATCAGCGTTCCAGACATATTCTGAGGTAAGTATCACCTGATCGGGGAGATGGTTGATCTCCAAGGGATCAAGGTCAGGAGAGTTGACACGAAGGATAACACAGCGGATCCACTCACAAAGGCCTTTCCCTTGAGAGACTTCTATAAGACGTTGAGTATGAGATACTGCAACAAATGGCCTTAGTGCAAGTAGGAGATTGTAAGTTATATGTATGCCCTAGAGGCCATTACTGTACATGTGATGTATATTGCAGTGGAGGCTTGGACATATATAGGGAGGACTTTCTTGCTCGACATGATAGTAGGCTATCTGGTTGCACTTTATCTTAACATGTACATGTTTCCCCCAATCAAAGAGCAAAGCTCTATTCAAAATTTGAAATTTGAACTGAGGCAGCGCCTCACGTGCAAAGCACGAGAGCACTGCGCCAAGAGCGCCAGCGCTAAGAGTCAAAGACTCTGAGGAAGCGCCAAGAGCGCCAGCGCCATGAGTCAAAGACTCTGAGGCAGCACCTCACGTGCAAAGCACGAGAGCGCTCGCGCCAAGAGCGCCAGCGCTAAGAGTCAAAAGACTCTGAGGTAGCGCCTCACGTGCAAAGCACGAGAGCGCCAGCGCTAGAACTAAATGTTCTCCACCCTTGGATCAAAGATCCAACGAAGATGATAAATCAACAAATTACCAGAATAAAATTCTGTTAAGGAAATACTCCTCAGAATCTTTCCAAACAAGAAAGATTGTGCTCTGAAAACCAGAGCACCGTTGGATCAAAGATCCAATGGTGATTAAAAATCACCAAGATACAGAATAAGTTCTGTATGGGAAAATATTTTACCAATCTTGTTAAAAATAAGAAGATTGTCTTCTGTAAATCAGAAACCCTAGGATCAAAGATCCAATGGTGGGGAAACATCCCCAAATCAATCAGAGAAAGATTTCCTTAACTGATTCAACGAATCAGCCTCCCCTATATAAAGGACCCAAGACTTCAAGTCTTGCATAGAAGAACCCCCCCCCCCATAAACTTCAAGAGACTTAAAAGACGAGAGAAAGCTCTAAGAAGAAGAACTTTCTTCAAGGTAAATAAAAAGAGGAGAGATCATAACAACTCCTCCATATTTGAGAGTTTAACTCTCACATCAGAAGAACTTAGTTCTTTTCCTATATCACAGATCTATAAGACAAAGTCTTTCACAAAAACAGAAGAGATCATAGCATCTCTTCATAAAAAGAAGAACTTAGTTCTTAGATCCATGAGACAAAGTCTCTCATAAAGGAAAACAAGAGAGATCATAGTATCTCCTCATAAAGAAGAACTTAGATCTGTGAGACAAAGTCTCTTATAAATGAGAATTTAATTCTCAGAGCACAGAACTGACCAGAACTGTTAAAGAAGCGTTTCAGCGCTCCAAGTCTGGCGCTCAGTGCCAAGCGCACCACGTGCTCCTCACGTATGCGCTATTTCATAAGAAGCGCCTCAGCGCTCCATGTCTGGCATTCAGCGCCAAGCGCACCACGTGCTCCTCACGTGTGCGCTATTTCATAAAAAGCGCCTCAGCGCTCTATGTCTGGCATTCAGCACCAAGCGCACCACGTGCTCCTCACGTGTACGCTATTTTATAAGAAGCGCCTCAGCGCTTTAAGTCTGGCGCTCGGAGCCAAGCGCTCCACGTACTCCTCACGTGTGCGCTGAGGGAACACAAAGTGTTCTTTAAATAAAGCCCAGCGCCATACAAAGTGTTCAACACTCAGTAAAAGACAAAAGAAAAAGGGGTGTCAGAACCCAAATCAATGCTCAGCATTGTTAAATAAAAAGGGACTGAGCCCAAACAAATGTTCAACATTTTATTCAAAACTGAATGGGCTGAGCCCAAGTTGGCTATAAGTCCCTGAGTCAGATTAACCAAGCCCATGTGCTTGCAATCTTTCAGTTGGTCTTAGTCCCAAACCTGACTATAGATCTCCCAACCAATATTGGTTCAAGGGTACATCTCTTCATACCTCTGATACATGTCGTTGTAATTCTTCAACGTCTTCAGAGAGATGGAGGGTCCCAATAACCAATAACTTTTGGCGCATCTCCAAACTGTGAAACCAAAATACCGCAGACTATGATGTCTTTAAACCGGACTATGAGGTCCTTAAACTTATTGACTACGATGTCCTTAAATCTCATGGACTACGATGTCCTTAAACTCATGGACTACGATGTCCTTAAACCTTATGGACTATGAGGTCCTTAAACCTTATGGACTATGAGGTCCTTAAACTCATGGACTACGATGTCCTTAAACCATGGACTTTGAGGTCCTTAAACTCATGGACTGCGATGTCCTTAAACCCAATGGACCGCAACGTCCCTAAACTAAGACAATAGAGTCCAAATGCTCTTTTGTTGGATCTAAATGATCCCAAACCCCCGTTAAGTAGATCTTAGTCTAAAGTTAGACTAACGTATCCTTAACAAATGTTTGAGTTGACCTTAGTCTAAAACAAGATTAACGGTCCTTAAACCAACCCAAACCCAAATCTAAGAAAATACGGATTTGAACTAATCCACGTCCTACAGGCGACGACATAAATTAATCTCCATATACAATCCACGGGCAACCAAAAATAAAACAAACAAACACGACACGAAGTGACCATCTGGAGAAAGAGAAAGTGGTTACCGCGATGCGGTAGCGTAATTAACTGCAGGGGCTTGCGCCTGCAGGGAAGAGCGTCCCACAATCAAAAACCCCTCGTAAACGAGGGGGAATCTGACGAAGTCTGCTACATCGGCCGCATCTGTCTAAACCTCCGATGCATGGTGCCATAAATCAACTTAGCATCTTCGGAGAGGTAGACAGATAAAACCAAATAGCATCTGCTCCCAAAATTCAGGCCAGACGTCCCAACGTCCCGGTCGCGTCTTTCGGTGGAGAACAGATTCTGGCACGCCCGGTGGGACCTTTTCCTCTTTCCACTCCACGCTTCATGTATCGTGTTTTTCCGTGATGTTTGTGGTTGCCCTTGGGTGATGGGATACTGAAGCCGGTGTTGCGTCTTTTCCGAGAATGGGGTTTACTTTCACTCACTGCAACTCAGGCTCTGTCACATCCGGTGGAGTCAAGTATAGGGCACTTGCGGCTTCAAATCTCTGCAATCCGGCTCTTCAAGAAATCAACGGGCTTCTCTTTGGGTCGATGCTCTTGTAGGGTTCCTATGAACGACAGCAAGGTTTCAGGAGGCATCGTCCATGCCATTTTCAAAATTTTTCCATTTTAAAGAACCCTAAAATAGAATCGTTAACAAGAGAATCATGCGTAACAAAAAGTAAACTACTTACTTCTGAGTGATAACGGAATACAACCTTTGTAGACCGGTCCTTCACTTCATTTGCTCCTTGTAGTGGTCCCTTCGCTGCGATCATGGAACTCCCGGACTCTTGCATGGCTTCTCAAGGTGAAAAGAATGAACTTGCTTGAAGTCTTCGAGGCCGAAGATGATCTACGTCGAGGAGACACTAACTCAAGCTTCTACTTCACTAATGAGAGATTAGTGAAGCTAACACCCAATACTAAAGCGCTAATCTATTAGAGGATAATGAAGTAGGAAGTGGGCTCACTTTAGTTTTATTTTTCTCACAATATTTTCTCACTTTGCAAAAAGCTAGCAAGCATTTTCTCAAGGATGAAGAAGATGAACTCAAGAGATGAGAATGAACTAATGAGGTGAGAGAATCAACCATGGGTGAGTTTGTATCATATACTAACTCATGTAGAGACATAACCATGGCTAAATTATAATGGTTAGGTTAATAAATATCTTAAGTAAAACAAAACTAGTGGACTTAGTCAATGCATCCACAAGCTTCTACAAGCTTCATGCATGTGACTAATTATCCACTAATTTGGATTTACTTTAAATATTTAAACCCTACATTATAATTAGTATGGTATAAGTCTCATACACCCATGTAGTGTATGTCATCAACCATGACAAAAAAGAACACAATTAATATATATCACATATATAATAAGTGTGCACATGTGAGAAAAATAAATGCTTAAGTGAGCTAATATTAGTTAATGTAAACTAGTATATCAAATATACAATTATACACTAAATTATCAAATAAACACTTGATTTAATAATCCGGCTATATCACATATAACCGACTAATATTATATGTACCAACTTATCGAATCAACACTTGATTCGATAACCCGACTATATCACATATAACCGACCGGTACAAATATCGCGAGAATAGAATACGGTATCACATACTCGTATTATTCTCGGTCCCGCACATATCACATATGTGCTCCTACTTCGTTTTGCCTGAGCCAGTGAAACCTCTATGTAGGACTCTAAAGACTCGTCAATACGCCGGCAGTAAGTGATATCACATCAAGTACCCACAAGCCGTCAGCGGTACTAGCTGGACGTAACGGCTACCCGGGTATTGAGCGATCAGAAGATCAACAAGCAAGCGCGCTCTAGCTCCTGTAAACCCTGTCGGTAACACTACCGTACAGTCCGGTCTCTTCGTCTGAGATGTCGCATATCGAGTCTAGGGGTGGTAAACGTCAGACCCCAATAACTCGATAAGTCATGCCGATACAAGGCTCATAACAGGTCGAGAAACTACTGATAACACTTACCAGTAAATCTCTAAATCAGCCCTGGCCAGGGACTTCCAGTTATAGCCAATCGAGCACAGCACGATATCTACCCCCAATACCGGGAGAGACGAAATCCCCTCCTATCGCTCATTGCCTCCATGTGACTCGGGACTGTACCCAAAAAACCACCATTTTGCACGTCCTCTTGAACGTGGTAAGGTGGAAATCAAAGCACAGTGGGAATCACACAAGTCTCTATGACGATCTCGGGTCTACAGACTAACCTGTACCAGTGTCACTAGAGAACTGCCATCTGACGTGAGGTATAATACCATCTGGGAGTTCTCGGCGAGTCCGTCCAGTGTACCCAGTCTCCACTGAGCACTCGTATACCATCTCTGATGTCAAACACCAATGGATATGGGATCATCCATCGCCCATCTCATGGGCCGAGAAGCGTATACGCTAGTCTACTCTGGTATATCGATGCCCTGTCTCGATACACCCACGACTAGGAACATTAAAGGATGAACTTATGGACTACCACGGCCCCACTAGTATGATCTGCATCATAATCCCGGTAGTCAAGTACACATCCTAAGGGCTTTACCAACATGTAACCATAAGACAGTATCAAGAGACGAGTATACATGTTAAGATAAAGAGCAACCAGATAGCATACTATCATGTCGAGCAAGAAAGTCCTCTCTATATATGTCCAAGCATCCACTATAATATACATCATATGTACAATAATGGCCTCTAGGGCATACATACAACTAACAATCTCCCACTTTCACTAGAGCCAGCTGCTGTAGTATCGTATACCCAACATCCCGAAGAGTCTCTCGAGATGTCAAACACCAATGGATATGGGATCATCCATCGCCCATCTCATGGGCCGAGAAGCGTATACACTAGTCTACTCTGGTATATCGATGCCCTGTCTCGATACACCCACGACTAGGAACATTAAAGGATGAACTTATGGACTACCACGGCCCCACTAGTATGATCTGCATCATAATCCCGGTAGTCAAGTACACATCCTAAGGACTTTACCAACATGTAACCATAAGACAGTATCAAGAGACAAGTATATATGTTAAGATAAAGAGCAACCAGATAGCATACTATCATGTCGAGAAAGAAAGTTCTCTCTATATATGTCCAAGCATCCACTATAATATACATCATATGTACAATAATGGTCTCTAGGGCATACATACAACTAACAATCTCCCACTTGCACTAGGGCCAGCTGCTGTAGTATCGTATACCCAACATCCTGAAGAGTCTCTCGAACTGTGTCTGGGGAATGGCCTTCGTAATCGGATCCGCTGTATTGTTCTTCGTGTCAACTCTCCTGACCTCGATCTCTCGGCGATCAACTATCTCCCGGATCAGGTGATACCGCCTCAGAATATGCCTGGATCGCTGATGGGACCTGGGTTCCTTGGCCAAAGCCACCGCTCCATTGTTATCATAATACAAAGGTATTGGATACTCAATGGATGGAACCACTCCAAGTTCAGTTATGAACTTCTTCATCCAGACAGCCTCTTTGGCAGCATCGTTGGCAGCGATGTATTCAACCTCCATCGTCAAGTCTGCTACGGTTTCCTGCTTGGAACTCTTCCAGCATACCGCCCCTCCATTGAGGATAAAGACAAATCCCGAGTGCGACTTAGAGTCGTCCTTATCACTCTGGAAGCTTGAATCGGTAAAGGACTCCACTTGGAGTTCTTCGTTACCATACACCAAGAGCATCTCTTTAGTCCTTCTCAAGTACTTGAGAATGATCTTCACAGCTGTCCAGTGACTCTCTCCAGGATCTGCTTGATACCTACTCACTACACTTAGTGAGTGCGCTACATCGGGTCTGGTACATAGCATCGCGTACATGATAGAGCCTATTGCCCAAGCATAGGGTATCCCTTGCATGCGAGCTCTCTCCAAATCAGTCTTGGGAGACATCTCTTTGGAGAGAGTGGGTCCTGAGATCGTGGGTAAAAACCCGTGCTTGGATTCTTCCATACTAAACCTCTTTAATATGGGGTCAATGTACCTGGATTGGGACAATCCCAGTATCCGTTTAGATCTATCTCTATAGATCTTAATCCCCAAGATGTAGGAGGCATCACCTAGATCATTCATTGAGAATCTTTGTAATAAGAAGAGCTTGACCGATTGCAGCATAGGAATATCATTTCCTATCAAGAGTGTGTCATCCACGTACAATACGAGGAAGACAACCTTACTCACTGCCACCTTCTTGTATATACAAGGTTCATCTACGTTTTTTATGAAGTCAAACTCTTTGAAAACGACATCAAAACAGATGTTCCAACTCCGCGATGCTTGCTTTAACCCGTAGATGGATTTAAGCAGCTTGCACACCTTTCCGCTGCTCCCACTGTCTACGAAGCCCTTTGGCTGAGTCATGTACACGCACTCTTTTAAATCACCATTTAGAAAGGCGGTCTTAACATCCATTTTCCAGATTTCATATTCATGGTATGCAGCAATGGCAAGTAGGATCCAGATGGACTTAAGCATAGCCACTGGAGAAAAGGTTTCGTCATAATCCTCACCTGGTCTTTGACGAAAACCCTTTGCAACAACTCTAGCTTTGAAAGTCTCAATTTTTCCATCTACACCAAGTTTTTTCTTAAAGATCCATTTGCTCCCAATGGGTTTTACCCCTTCGCAAGCAACTTCTAAAGTCCATACTTTGTTGGTGTACATGGATTCCATCTCAGATCGCATTGCATCCAGCCACTTCACAGAGTCCCCACTCATGATGGCCTGCTCGAAACTAGTTGGGTCATCATCTACCATGATGCAATCCTCGCTTCCACCATCAATTTGAAAACCGTACTATCTTTCAGGTGGATGAGGAACCCTACTAGATCGGCGGAGAGGCTGAGGTTCGTTGGGAACTACCGAATCCTCTGGTTCCACCAAATCTTCAGTTGCAGTTTGTACTGCTGGAACTTCTTCCGACTCTACCTCTTTGCCACTAATTTCTTTTACAAGAAATTCCTTTTCCAAAAAGGTAGCGTATTGAGAAACAAACACTTTTTGTTTCTCGGCGTGGTAGAAAATATATCCTTGTGAATTCTTTGGATATCCCACAAACTTGCAAAGAACAGATCGTGCCTCGAGTTTGTCCGGATTTTGCCTCTTGACATAGGCCGGACAACCCCATATCTTAACTCCTTTAAAATATGGTCTCTTCCCACTCCATATCTCATATGGTGTGGTAGGTACAGATTTAGATGGAACTTGATTCAATAGGTATGCTGCTGTCTCAAGCACATAACCTCAAAAGGAAATATGTAACTCAGCAGTGCTCATCATAGAGCGCACCATATCTAATAGGGTGCGATTCCTCCGTTCCTATACACCGTTGTGCTGTGGTGTATATAGAGGAGTAAGCTGAGAGAGAATCCCATTCTCTTTTAGATAGTCCAGGAACTCCGCGCTCAAGTATTCACCTACTCGATCATATCGTAGGATTTTAATACTTTTACCCGTTTGGTTCTTGACTTTGTGTTTATATTCTTTGAATTTCTCAAAAGCTTCAGACTTGTGTTTCAACAGGAACACATGTCCGAATCTTGAGAGATCGTCAGTGAATGTAATGAAGTACGAAGAACCATTCCTGGCATGTGTAGACATAGGACCACATACATCACTATGTATCAGTCCCAAGAGCTCACTAGCTCTTTCTCCGTGTCCTGTAAACGGAGTTTTGGTCATCTTGCCTTTGAGAAATGACTAGCAAGTGTCATAAGATGAAAATTCGAACGGATTCAAATATCCATCCTTATGCAACTTAGCTAGTCGTGTCGCATTGATATGACCTAGTCTACAATGCCACAAGAAGGATTCGTTCATTTCTGAACTCTTCCTCTTGTGTGTGTTTTGTACATTAAGAACCATGGTTTGATCTAGAACGTATATGCCATTATTTAACGAGCCTGATCCAATCAACTTTTGATTCAGGAAGATGTTCATAACATTATCCTGTACTACAAAATTATATCCTTCTTTACTTAATAAAGAAACAGATATAAGATTGCATATCAGGGTCGGAATGTAATAGCATTCGTTCAGAATCAATGTATTACCATTTGGTAATACAAGGTGATATTCGCCAACTGCTTTGGCTGCAACATTTGCACAATTCCTTACTCTTACGAAATGATCACTCATTCCCAGTTCTCTACCTTTCCTTAGCCTATGTAACATATTACATATGTGGGATCCCGATCCGGTATCTAATACCCATGACGTAGAGTAAACTGAGAAACAGTTCTCAACAACTAACACACCCGAAAAAGATGCATCTACATGCTTATTCTTCGTTTGGGCGGCATGGGAATCCGGATATTTCCCTATTCCCTGCTCAGTCTTATAACAATTATAAGAAAGAACGGAACCAACATTCCCCAGCTCAGTATAACAAGGGGGTTCGGTCAATACATCCATATTATTATCTTGATTAAGGCCTGACATGGTCGCTACCTGGAGAGAGAGAGAAGAAAACACTTTAGCGTATTCTCTTGCAAGATCAGATTGGTTATTATTTTATCTAATCAGGATGGCTCCCACTGTTTTTATCAAATCTTCCTTCAAACCCTAAAAGGAAAGACTAGCCGGGATTAATTACACCCTACAATTTCGCCAATCTTTCATCCAGGCCAGTGCCAGTACTTTGAGGGAGGTTCCCCGTGCTTTCGCACGGACCTAATTAAAATAAACCTCGTTTTCCCATAGGCATAACCCCGTTGACACCATTCTAGACACCTACTTGACCGGCTAATTGTCTTGTGTAAAACTCTCCCAGGAGTAACATTTACTCGCAGTGGGTATCGGGATCCAACTATCTCATAGAAGGTATGCAATCTCATTGCAAATTTCAACACTTGAAATTCCCGATAATATTTTGCCCCTAACCCCTATGACCTTGACAAAGGCCAACAAATCATAGGATGTTAGTCAAGTTCAACCCGTCATTTCCTGATTGAATTAAACCCACTCGCACGACCCTTGACAATGGCCAACAAGGTCGTACGACTACCCTAATCCAATCTGCATCACATGCATAAGCAGATAAGCACCATTCAGCTACCGCACACCACGCTTTGACATAGTCCAACAAACGCAGCACAAATACTAAATAATACTTATCTGAAATGACGGAGGGCTACGACAGGTTTTCATGAAAACCTTTTGCGTAATGAACTTGATATCGTTATAGAAACAAGTGATTTTTAAAAAAGGAGTGTTTTTGAGACTTTCACTAGTTTTTCTAAAGAGGTTACTCCCGGTGAAGGGATCTCGGCTCTTTCCTTATCGAATAAGGTGCAGGATATTTCATGAATATCACTATGCAAAGCAAAAACTAAAAAAGAAATCAAAAGACAAACCGAGTGTTGTAGCATCTGCTAGATTTTGCTAAAGAGGTCACTCCCGGTGAAGGGATCTCGGCTCTTTCCTTATCGAATAAGGTGCTGGATATTCTACAAGGAATACCGCTATGCAAAGCAAAAACTAGAGCTACCCTTTTTGAAAATTTAATTCTACAACATCTTTTAGGTTTCTTTTCTTTCATTAATCTCATTAATGAAGTCCCATCATTTAAGCTTCCTAAGCATCACAAAAGAAACGAAAATACAACGTACGCTTATACCATCCGCATTCGCCACAGTGTCCCGTTATGCACCGTTAGGTTACTTAACTAACGGCATAGCGGGGCGGGACTAACGTGGGTGAAAAACATAAGCAACGTCTACTATATATCTCATATATAATGTATATCCATTCGTCTCAGAATCCACAGTGATCACATCACAAAGTAGCAGAAGAAACATATGAATTATTGGATATACTAGGAGGTCCGTGTTTTATTTTGAGCATGTATAAAACACGGATTCCACGGTCGCGATGAATAGCCAAACCCACATTCCTAGACCCCAACGAGAGCGGCAAGCAACCCTACCAATTCTAGAGTTAGAAGACCCGGACTCGACTCCTCGAGTTGGTCTCCCACTGGACTCTAGAACCTGGTTACTTGTGCTCCCCTTCTTGGGTCTATCCTAATGTGAAAAAGTAAATAATATACAAAAACGTTGACATCTTCCTCAACCTGGAAGTGCCCCAATAAAAGAATATTACATACAAAGAATTTTACATGAATGAAAATAAAAACTCTCATCTCACATAAAACCCCCGGTTATTCAAAAATGCGACGATCCAATATAACATATCACAGCAACACATAACATCACATGTCATCAACATAAGTAAATATGCGTATCCCAATTGTCGTTGACATATAACAACGAAAACGGCGATACACCACATATTACACTTACGGTCGCAGAAAAGAAAATGTCAAACTACAACATTTGGAATCCATAACAACCTTAGACATCATAAACCCAAAATATCTCATACTTTGGATTTCATGCCTAACTTTACGAATTCCACATATTGTATCACATTACAGAAAAAGCTATACGACGTTAAACAATTCGATCGAATCAACGAATTCCCAAAATTCACAGAGAGCTAAACACTTAAGCACTTTTAAAAATTCCCAGAAGCATGCCCTAGTACCAATGGACAAACCGTTGAAGTGCCGTCCCTTGCCTCCTTAGTGGCGCCGCGGAACCGCCGCCAAAACCATGTTTTGGCCGCGATTCCGCGGTCACTAAAGTGAGTTAGGGACTCATTCTTCAAGAGGGTCCATATAATTACCTGCATGATTTTCTGAGTATTTTTAATATGAAAAATTTCAACTTTTTGAAAAATTTCCAGAAAGTGGGAAAATTATGGTTTTCGGAGTTCGATCAGACTTTTAATTTCGCCTATGCAACGCCTAATGCTCTAGCTAGGCTCTGATACCACTGTAGGGTTCCTATGAATGACAGCAAGGTTTCGGGAGGCATCGTCCATGCCATTTTCAAAATTTTGCCGTTTTAAAGAACCCTAAACTAGAATCGTTAACTAAAGAATAATGCGTAACAAAAAGTAAACTACTTTACTTCTAAGTGATAACGGAATACAACCTTTGTAGACCGGTCCTTCACTTCATTTTCTCCTTGTAGTGGTCCCTTCACTGCGATCATAGAACTCCCGGACTCTTGCATGGCTTCTCAAGGTGAAAGGAACGAACTTGCTTGAAGTCTTCGAGGCCGAAGATGATCTACGTCGAGGAGACACTAACTCAAGCTTCTACTTCACTAATGAGAGATTAGCGAAGCTAACACCCTATACTAAAGGGCTAATCTAGTAGAGGATGATGAAGTAGGAAGTGGGCTCACTTTAGTTTTATTTTTCTCACAATATTTTCTCACTTTGCAAAAAGCTAGCAAGCTTTTCTCAAGGATGAAGAAGATGAACTCAAGAGATGAGAACGAACTAATGAGGTGAGAGAATCAACCATGGGTGAGTTTGTATCATATACTAACTCATGTAGAGACATAACCATGGCTAAATTATAATGGTTAGATTAATAAATATCTTAAGTAAAACAAAACTAGTGGACTTAGTCGATGCATCCACAAGCTTCTACAAGCTTCATGCATGTGACTAATTATCCACTAATTTGGATTTACTTTAAATATTTAAACCCTACATTATAATTAGTATGGTGTAAGTCTCATACACCCATGTAGTGTGTGTCATCAACCATGACAAAAAAGAACACAATTAATATATATCACATATATAATAAGTGTGGACATGTGAGAAAAATAAATGCTTAAGTGAGCTAATATTAGTTAATGTAAACTAGTATATCAAATATACAATTATACACTAAATTATCAAATAAACACTTGATTTAATAATCCGGCTATATCACATATAACCGACTAATATTATATGTACCAACTTATCGAATCAACACTTGATTCGATAACCCGCCTATATCACATATAACCGACTGGTACAAATATCACGAGAATAGAATACGGTATCACATACTCGTATTATTCTCGGTCCCGCACATATCACATATGTGCTCCTACTTCGTTTTGCCTGAGCCAGTGAAACCTCTATGTAGGACTCTAAAGACTCGTCAATACGCCGGCAGTAGGTGATGATCACATCAAGCACCCACAAGCCGTCAGCGGTACTAGCTGGACGTAACGGCTACCCAGGTATTGAGCGATCAGAAGATATACAAGCAAGCGCGCTCTAGCTCCAGTAAAGCCTGTCAGTAACACTACCATACAGTCCGGTCTCTTCGTCTGATGTGTCGCATATCAAGTCTAGGGGTGGTAAACGTCAGACCCCAATAACTCGATAAGTCATGCCGATACGAGGCTCATAACAGGTCGAGAAACTACTGATAACATTTACCAGTAAATCTCTAAATCAGCCCTGGCCAGGGACTTCCAGTTATAGCCAATCGAGCATAGCACGACATCTACCCCCAATACCGGGAGAGACGAAATCCCCTCCTATCGCTCATTGCCTCCATGTGACTCGGGACTGTACCCAAAAAACCACCATTTTGCACGTCCTCTTGAACGTGGTAAGGTGGAAATCAAAGCACAGTGGGAATCACACAAGACTCTATGACGATCTCAGGTCTACAGACTAACCTGTACCAGTGTCACCAGAGAACTGCCATCTGACGTGAGGTATAATACCATCTGGGAGTTCTCGGCGAGTCCGTCCAGTGTACGCAGTCTCCACTGAGCACCCGTATACCATCTCTGATGTCAAACACCAATGGATATGGGATCATCCATCGCCCATCTCATTGGTCGAGAAGCGTATACGCTAGTCTACTCTAGTATATCGATGCTCTGTCTCGATACACCCACGACTAGGAATATTAAACGATGAACTTATGGACTACCATGGCCCCACTAGTATGATCTGCATCATAATCCTGGTAGTCAAATACACATCCTAAGGGATTTACCAACATGTAACCATAAGACAGTATCAAGAGACAAGTATACATGTTAAGATAAAGAGCAACCAGATAGCATATTATCATGTCGAGCAAGAAAGTCATCTCTATATATGTCCAAGCATCCACTATAATATACATCATATGTACAATAATGGCCTCTAGGGCATACATACAACTAACAGCTCCCACCTCCCACCCTCGGTGCCTCAACGCCGATGGAGGAAGCCCAGAAGAAGTCTGTCTTCCACAGGCTGGTTCCCCAAGCTGCAACTTTGCCGAAAGAATCAGTCCTCCAACAACTTGCACATGCCAAGGACCAAGGTCGACGCAGGGGGCAGAATATGCAAGCCCTCAAAGGAAACAGGGGGCAGGCTCAGCAAAATCCTGAGACTAATCAAATCCCAGCCGTAAGAAATAGTCGACGTCGATATCGACATCATACAAAATGAGTTGGGGGCAGTTCTCTGCATGGTCCAGTTTCAACCCCAGTGGTGAATGTTACTGTTCCAACTGGGAATAGCTTCAAACTATTGAGAAGGGTCAGACAAAATTCTCCTACCGCAATATTGAAGAAATCTCCGCAGCCCATGGAGATCCCACGAGAGCACAAATCAGTTATCTCCCTGAGACAACTTTCCTCGTCTATATATAAGGTGTGGAAGTAGGTGAAGGGGGCTCATCCCAAGACGGATCCTGATACAGCGGTTTCTCCCAAAACCAAAGCGGCTTTTCACAAAAAAGAGAGACCCAATAAAGTTCAAGTGCCCGAAGCAAACTCCGAAGACCAAAACTCCAAATACCCCAAGCCTGGGAGAATGGTGGTTCACATTGTCTAGGTGGTGAATTCTAAAGACAAAGTTCGAGATTCTACTAGTCACCGACCTCAAACTCGGTCCCTGACAAAAGTTCAACTACAACGTGAAAAGCTGCAGGAGATGCTCGCTCAGGCGGCAACAAACGCTAATCCATTGCCTAAAGAAAATCCCGAGGACGCACCCGAAGAAAGAGTAGGGAAGGGGATCGGACATTGATTTCCTAAAGCGCGCTCTGAAAAATAGAGATGAAGAAGCAGCAGAAATGTCCACTAAAATCAACCAGATAGCCCTTCTTATTCAAGAATATGGCTCGAATGATGGTTCAATCGGAACCACTGGCAGGTGAGCCGTCGGTAGTCGGTCTTAAAGGTAAGGATGAAATTTCAAATCCTCTGCAAACCTCATCCACGGCTGAAGAGGAAATGATTCCAAAAGCAAAGCTGGACACATATATTGCTCAGCGAGTCAAAACTAACTATGCCAGGGAAGCATCAAATAGGCCAATCAAGACTGGTCAACCGTATCCGGCGTTCTACGATCAAATACAGTACCCGCTAGAATACATACTTCTGACTCCACATATACAAAGGAACCGGGGATCCTCACCAGCACATCACGCGATTTAAATCCATATGCGGTAACACTGGAGAGAACGATATACTCCTCCTCTGATAGTTCGTCAGCTGTCTGGCGGGCATTGCCTTCGAATGGTATGCAGAACTCCCGAATGACTCCATGAATACCTTCGACGAGATGGAGATGCTTTTCTGTCAGAAATTCGCTAGTGTGAATAAACGCACTACTGTAACGATGTTGGTCAATGAAAGGGTTAGACCGAATGAGACCGGGGTTCAATATGTTACCCGATGGCGAAATCTCTGGTCAAAATACGAGCAACGTATCGACGAAGCTGCAGCTGTGAGAATGTTCATAGCCACCCTTGACCCAAATTCAAAAGATGTTCCCATTTATGGCCCTTTTCAAGCCGACAACCTTCCATGAATTCATGGATAAAATGGCTCGATTGGATCAAATAGGTCAAGACTCTTCTCATCCGATGATGACGAGTGAAAAGCGGAGGCAAGATGGCGTTTGTCGCCTACGCTCAACAAAAATAAGTGGCTCTGAAGCAACCTGTCGCCAAAATAGCGACGGCGTAGATACTCGTTCCCCCGAGATATACACAAGGGAAATATTCCTCACTGGCGGAAGAATCTCTACGTAGAATGGTCATTTCTTCTGAAAAGGTTGGAAGGATATTAAGGGGCCTACAAACAGGTCCTACAATCTAGTGGAATTCCCCGCTCAAAAAAAACGTATGTCCTCAAGCAAAATGGGCACGGATGAAAACCCGAAAGGGCGCCGTGAGTAAAAACAGCAGGACTGCCGGCGAGCTTGTGAAAACCCAGAAGGGCACAACCTCGTTAAAATAAATACACTTACGAGATCCTTACGACTCGTAAGGAGAATTCTCCCTATGAGACCCTCACGGCTCGTAAGATTCAAAAGCCTTAAGTTACAGGGATTTAGACCTGTTCTTAAGCCGTCATACACCCCAATTTGCCCTACAGGCGGTCCATATTGACCCTTATATACAATCTATGGGCATGAATAAATATTTCTTTGCCAAGTTCTGCAAATGGCAAGAAATGTCCCCATATGGTGAATAACACTTGTAAGTCCTCTCGACTTATAAGGGGAAAACACTCTTATGAGATCCTTACGACTTATAAGAGAAAACACCACTTAGAAGTCCTCATGACTTCTAAGGAGAACATACACCTATGAGATCCTCACAACTCGTAGGGAGAAATACCTTTATGAGACCCTTACGGCTCATAAAGTCAAAAGTCTTAGTCGACAGGATCCTAACCTTGTCTACTAAGCCACCTTTGTCCAAATCGACAGGGGAAAATGATAAGTCACTCATGGCATTATCCCAGTTGTAGCGATACTGATGCCTAAACATGTATCAAACTCTGAGTCAACCTCTCTGGCAAGTGTCGTCCCTACAGTCGTCTAATGAAGAAAGGGACCCCGTTCGTTTGGGATCGCAAATGCCAAAGCGCACAGGACGAAATCAAGCAATACTTGCAGAATACGCCGGTACTGACCACTCCGATCAAGGGAAAGCCCCTCATCCTGTACACAATCGCCCTTGAAGGTTCTTTAGGCGTGCTATGGGCACAGGAGAACGACCAAGGGAAAGAGAGAGCCCTCTACTATTTGAGTCGAGTTCTATTGGGGGAAGAAAACAACTACTTCCCTATCGAAAAACATTGCCTGGCGTTAATTTTCGCGATAACGAAGCTCAGACACTATGCTTTGGCGTATGAGGTCCATCTCATATCAAAGGTGGATCCTCTTAAATATATGATGTCAAAAGCCATACTAACGGGACGGCTCGCCAAATGGGCCCTACTCTTAATGGAATTCTCGATAACCTATTGCCCCCTCAAGGCAGTGAAAGTCCAAGCCATCACCGACTTCCTCGCTGAACATTCGATACCCGGCGACTCACCTTTAAATTGCGAACTGCCAGACGAGCACGCGTTCGACACGATCAATGGGGAGAAAGAAGGGAGTGATACCCGATGGGAACTCTATTTTGACGGAGCATCTTCCATGAAGAAGCGTCAACACAACACCCCTATAATCAAATCAGGGGTAGGCCTTATCTTCGTAACTCCACATGGAGGGATAATGCGCTTTGACTTTTCCTTAACAGAGCCGAGGACGAACAACGAGGTAGAATATGAAGCTCTAATAGCAGGTCTTGAGATCGTTGTCGACATGGGAATCGAAAACCTCCTCATATACGGAGACTCCCAGCTAGTTGTTAGCCAAGTAAATGGCGACTATCAAATATGCAAACCAGAGTTGGTAAAGTACGGCGGGAGAGTACAGCAACTGCTGGCGCAAATTCCCTCCTACATTCTGGAAAGCATACCGCGTGCGGAAAATAGCAAGGCGGATGCATTAGCCAAGCTCGCTAAAGAACTGGCTGACGAAAATCTCGATGATGTAAGGATCGTTGTACAAAACCGTCGAGTTCTTGCACCAGCGGAAATATCTCCGGAGTCGTATGAAGAAAAGGAAGCGACCAAGCCAACAGCCCTACAAATAGAGGACCAAGAAAGGACTAAGGATTGGAGGGAAATATTTATAGATTACTTCAAATCCCGTCGAACGCCTGAAGATGCGTCCTCAAGACATCAGCTCATGAAACGAGCTCTGTCTTTCGCCTTCGTCAATGATACTCTATATAAGAGATCTGAGATGTCTGGGACCGGAAGAAGCAAGGAGAGTCGTCCAAGAAACTCACGACGGACTATGCGGTTCTCATCAAGCTAGGCCAAAGATGAAGCTAAAGATCAAAAGGATGGGCTACTATTGGCCCACGATGATTCAGGACTGCCTCGAATACGCGAAGCAGTGCCACTCGTGCCAGATTCACAAGGACTTCATCCACCAGCATCCAAATCCGCTACACCCAACGGTGGCTAGCTGGCCATTCGAAATGTGGGGAACCGACATAATTGGGCCCATCGAACCAGCGTCATCTAGAGGACATCGGTTCATATTGGCAACAACCGATTACTTCTCTAAATGGGCAGAAGCAGTACCGCTAAGAGAAGTGAAGACGGAGAATATTCTCTATTTCTTCAAGACACACGTCATCTACCGGTTCGGCACTCCGCGACGGATTATCTCCGATAATGGGCCGGCCTACAGAAGTCACAAAATCAGCCGCTTCACACAGCAGCATAATATAGACTAGAGATACTCTTCGGTCTATAATCCCCGAGCTAACGGTCTAGCTGAGGCTTTCAATAAGACCTTGACGAAGATCATAAAGAAGATGGTGTCCAAAAATAAGAAGGACTGGCACGAGAGACTGCATGAAGCTCTCGGGGCATATCGGACCACGTTCGAAATGGCCACAAACACAACGCCGTATGCATTGGTATTCGGCGCTGAAGCGGTACTCTCCTTGGAGATAAAGCTACCCTATCTACGAGTGGCGGTTCATTACGAGCTAACAGATGAAGAGAATGCTCATCTTCGGCTTGAAGAGCTCGACGCCCTTGTTGAAACTCGGCTCACGAAGCAGCAAAACTTGGAGGCTTACAACGCAAAGATGACACGCTAATACGAGAGATTGACTCGGCCGAGAACATTTCGCCAAGGCAAACTCGTGCTAGTGGTCAAGAGACCTATGATCCCCAATCGTGCCAAACGGGGGAAATTCGAGCCAAATTATGAGGGCCCGTACATCATAGACAAAGTCTACAAAGGTGGGGCTTACTTGCTCATAGATATACATGGCGAAAGACCCCTCCGGCCAATAAATGGTCGATTCCTGAAAAAATACTACGCCGGACGAGTCACGAACCAGGTTAATGATAGATGACGACGCCTATGTCCGCTCGCTATCTTCTTGAATCAAGACTCTAAAAATAGTATCCAACGATACCCCGTCCCAGACACGGAAGACTCCTGACCGAAACGTCGTTAAACTACTACAAACCACAGCATTCTAGGGCTGACGCAAAAAAAAGGTACGTCCAGAAGCGAAATGGGCACGGATGAAAACCCGAAAAGGCTCCGTGAGTAAAAACAGCAGGGCTACCGGCGAGTTTGTGAAAACCCGAAAAGGCGCAATCTCGTTAAAAGACACTTGTAAGGTCCTCTCGACCTTGTAAGAAGAAAATACCCGCGTGAGATCCTTACGACTCACAAAGGAGCAACACACTAAGGGATCCCCACGATTCCTGAGGAGAAATTACACTTACGAGATCCTCACGATTCGTAAGGAGAATCCCCTTATGAGACCATCACGGCTCATAGGGTTCAAAAGCCTTAAGCTACAGGGATCTGAACCTGTTCTTAAGCCATCACATTCCACAGATTTCCCTACAAACGGTTCAATACTGACCCTTGTATACAATCCACGGGCACAAATAAACGTCTCCTCCACCAAGTTCCACCAATGGCGGGAAGTCCCCCTATTCGGTGAATAAACACTTGTAAGTCCTTTCGACTTATAAGGAGAAAACACTCTTGTAAGATCCTTACGACTTATAAGAGAACACGCACTTAGAAATCCTCACGACTTCTAAGGAGACACACACCTATGAGATCCTCACGACTCGCGGGGAGAAATACCTTTATGAGACCCTTACGGCTCATGAAGTCAAAAGCCTTAGTCGACAGGATCTTAACCCTGTTTGCTAAGCCACCTTTGTTCGAACCGACAAAGGCAAATGATGATTCACTCCTGGCCATATCCCAGTTGTAGCGATGCTGATGCCTAAATCGGTATCATATCCCAAATCCCAAACTCGCGGCGAAAAGTCAGTGAGCCACAAATGCATATGAAATAGCCGAAATGATAGGGCAACTTGCAACAAAATCAGCAAGTAAAATATATGAATACAAAAACAGCCGAAATGATTGGGCAATTCGCAATAAAAAGCAGCGAGTAAAAAGAAAAAATAGCCGAAATGATTGGGCACCGCGAAAAATAGCCGAAATGATTGGGCAATCGCGACTTTCGCAATATAAAAAGTTGAAATGATAGAGCATCGCGGAAAGAAAACAAAAACATATATAAAATAAAACTTTTGCCCTGCAGGTAAGTCCATACTGACCCCTGTATACAATCCATGGGCATAAACGAAAAGGGAACCACATGTCCCAACAAACTCTGCCAAAGGGAAAGTCAGATCTCGACAGCAACATCTGCGTCCCAGAAGACCAACAACGGCGTTCCTCCTCACTCCAGCAGGATGCATACGTAACGTTAACAACCGACCTCAGGGTCGCAATGAAGCAGAACCATGGCAAAGCCCCTAGTTCCAAATCTCAACGGCCACATCTATAGCCTAGAGACCAACAACGGCGTTCCTCCTCGCTCCAGCAGGATGCAGACGTAACGTCAACAGCCGACCTCAGGGTCGCAACGAAGCAGAGCCATAGCAAATCCCCTAGTTCCAAATCTCGACGGCTACATCTATAGCCTAGAGCCCAACAACGTTGTTCCTCTTCATTCCAACAGGATACAGACGCGACATCACCAATCGAAGCCATGACAAAGTCCCCCGTTCCAAGACTCCACGGTTCACGGACAACCTAGAGTCAACCCTAACACCGCAGAAAACGGAGCAAGTCAACCACGACACCGTAGAAAGCGGAAACACGTCAACAAATGACCTCCGCCTCGGAAATACTTCATCTAATGACCCGTCTCGGAAATACGTCATCAAATGACCCCGTCGCGGAAACATGTCATCAAATGACCCCGTCGCGGAAACACGTCATCCAATGACCCCGTCGCGGAAACACGTCATCAAATGACCCCATCGCGGAAACACGTCATCCAATGACCCCGTCGCGGAAACACGTCATCCAATGACCCCGTCTCAGAGATACGTCATCCAATGACCCCGTCGCGGAGATACGTCATCCAAAGACCCTGTCACGGAAATACGTCATCCAATGACCCCATCGCGGAAACACGTCATCAAATGACCCCGTCGCGGAAACACGTCATCAAATGACCCTGTCGCGGAAACATCCAATGACCCCGTCACGGAAACACGTCATCCAATGACCCCGTCTCGGAAACACGTCATCCAATGACCCCGTCGCGGAAATACGTCATCCAATGACTCCGTCTCGGAAAATACGTCAGCAAATGACCTCCGTCTCGGAAATACGTCAGCAAACGACCTCCGTCTTGGAAACACGTCAGCCAAAGACCCCCGTCTCGGAAACACGTCAGCCAATGACCCCCGTCTCGGAAACACGTCAGCAAATGACCCCGTCACGAAAATACGTCATCAAATGACCCCGTCGCGGAAATACGTCATCCAATGACCCCGTCTCGGAAATACGTCATCCGATGACCCCGTAGTGGAAATACGTCATCCGATGACCTCTGTCTCGGAAATACGTCAGCAAACGACCTCCGTCGCGGAAACACGTCAGCAAACGACCTCCGTCATGGAAACACGTCATCCAATGACCCCGTCGCGGAAACACGTCATCCAATGACCCCATCGCGGAAACACGTCATCCAATGACCCTATCGCGGAAACACGTCATCCAATGACCCCGTCTCGGAGATTCGTCATCCAATGACCCCGTCGCGGAAATATGTCATCCAATGACCCCGTCGCGGAAATACGTCATCCAATGACCCCGTCGCGGAAACACGTCAGCCAATGACCTCCGTCTCGGAAACACGTCAGCCAATGACCTACATCTCGGAAACACGTCAGCCAATGACCTACATCTCGGAAACACGTCACCCCTTGACCTCCCCGTCGGAGCAATGCTTCGATTCAGAAACAAGTCAACTCAACAAACACTTATGAGTCCTCTCGACTTGTAAGGGAGAAAATTCTCTTGTGAGATCCTTACGACTCTCAAGAGAAAACGCACTTAGGGATCCTCACGATTCCTAAGGAGAAATTACACCTACGGGATCCTCTCGACTCGTAGGGAGAAAAGTCTTTATGAGACCCTCGCGGCTCATAAAGTTGAAAAGTCTTAGGCGGCAGACCTGAACCTGTTTCCTAAGCCATCACTACCCCACAAAAAGCTCAAAATGAACCATTGTTTATCATCTACAGGCCACACTTGCTAAAGTAACATGCCGACAACACAGCAAAGAAAAAGAAAGCAAGAAGATGAACAAGCAGTCATCTCAAGGGCCAAAGGCCCTTTTTATAGGCGCTGGAAGTCGATCCCACTTCCAAGACAATCCAACGGTGGAAAGACTGCAACCGCTGCACTTACGTGTGAGCCACGTGAGCGCAACGGTGGGGGGGGGCAATTGTTTCCCCCAATCAGAGAGCAAAGCTCTATTCAAAATTTGAAATTTGAACTGAGGCAGCGCCTCACGTGTAAAGCACGAGAGCGCTCGCGCCAAGAGCGCCAGCGCTAAGAGCGCCAGCGCTAAGAGTCAAAGACTCTGAGGAAGCGCCAAGAGCGCCAGCGTCACGAGTCAAAGACTCTGAGGCAGCGCCTCACATGCAAAGCACGAGAGCGCTCGCGCCAAGAGCGCCAGCGCTAAAAGTCAAAAGATTCTGAGGTAGCGCCTCACGTGCAAAGCACGAGAGCGCCAGCGCTAGAACTAAATGTTCTCCACCCTTGGATCAAAAATCCAACGAAGATGATAAATCATCAAATTACCAGAATAAAATTCTGTTAAGGAAATACTCCTCAGAATCTTTCCAAACAAGAAAGATTGTGCTCTGAAAACCAGAGCACCGTTGGATCAAAGATCCAATGGTGATAAAAAATCACCAAGATACAGAATAAGTTCTGTATGGGAAAATATTTTCCCAATCTTGTTAAAAACAAGAAAATTGTCTTCTGTAAATCAGAAGCCCTAGGATCAAAGATCCAATGGTGGGGAAACATCCCCAAATCAATCAGAGAAAGATTTCATTAACTGATTCAACGAATCAGCCTCCCCTATATAAAGGACCCAAGACTTCAAGTCTTGCATAGAAGAACCCCCCTCCCCATAAACTTCAAGAGACTAAAAAGACGAGAGCAAGCTCTAAGAAGAAGAACCTTCTTCAAGGTAAATAAAAAGATGAGAGATCATAACATCTCCTCCATATTTGAGAGTTAACTCTCACATCAGAAGAACTTAGTTCTTTTCTTAGATCACAGATCTATAAGACAAAGTCTTTCACAAAAACAGAAGAGATCATAGCATCTCTTCATAAAAAGAAGAACTTAGTTCTTAGATCTATGAGACAAAGTCTCTCATAAAGAAAAACAAGAGAGATCATAGTATCTCCTCATAAAGACGAACTTAGATATGTGAGACAAAGTCTCTTATAAACGAGAATTTAATTCTCAGAGCACAGAACTGACCAGAACTGTCAAAGAAGCGTTTCAGCACTCCAAGTCTGGCGCTCAGCGCCAAGCACACCATATGCTCCTCATATGTGCGCTATTTCATAAGAAGCGCCGCAGCGCTCCATGTCTGGCGTTCAGCGCCAAGCTCACCACGTGCTCCTCACGTGTGCGCTATTTTATAAAAAGCGCCTCAGCGCTCCATGTCTGGCGTTCAACGCCAAGCGCACCACGTGCTCCTCACATGTGCGCTATTTCATAAGAAGCACCTCAGCGCTTTAAGTTTGGCGCTCAGCGCTTTAAGTTTGGCACTCAGCGCCAAGCGCTCCACGTGCTCCTCACGTGTGCGCTGAGGAAACACAAAGTGTTCTTTAAATAAAACCCAGCGCCATAAAAAGTGTTCAACACTCAGTAAAAGACAAAAGAAAAAGGGATGTCAGTACCCAAATCAATGCTCAGCATTGTTAAATAAAAAGGGACTGAGCCCAAACAAATGCTCAACATTTTATTCAAAACTGAAAAGGTTGAGCCCAAGTTGGCTATAAGTCCCTGAGTCAGATTAACCAAGCCCATGTGCTTGCAATCTTTTAGTTGGTCTTAGTCCCAAACCTGACTATAGATCTCCCAACCAATTTTGGTTCAAGGGTGCATCTCTTCATACCTCTGATACATGTCGTTATAATTCTTCAACGTCTTCAGAAAGATGGAGAGTCCCAATAACCAATAACTTTTGGCGCATCCCCAAACTGTGAAACCAAAATACCGCAAACTACGATGTCTTTAAACCGGACTATGAGGTCCTTAAACTCATGGACTACGATGTCCTTAAACCTTATGGACTATGATATCCTTAAACTTATGGACTACGATGTCCTTAAACCTTATGGACTATGAGGTCCTTAAACCTTATGGACTACGATGTCCTTAAACCATGGACTATGATGTCCTTAAACTCATGGACTACGATGTCCTTAAACCCAATGGACCGCAACGTCCCTAAACTAAGACAATAGAGTCCAAATGCTCTTTTGTTGGATCTAAATGATCCCAAACCCCCGTTAAGTAGATCTTATTCTAAAGTTAGACTAACGTATCCTTAACAAACGTTTAAGTTGACCTTAGTCTAAAACAAGACTAACGGTCCTTAAACCAACCCAAACCCAAATCTAAGAAAATACGGATTTGGACTAATCCACGCCCTACGGGCGACGACATAAATTAGTCTCCGTATACAATCCACGGGCAACCAAAAATAAAACAAACACACACGACACGAAGTGACCATCTGGAGAAGGAGAAAGTGGTTACCGTGATGCGGTAGCGTAATTAACTGTAGGGGCTTGCGCCTGCAGGGAAGAGCGTCCCACAATCAAAAACCCCTCGTAAACGAGGGGGAATCTGACGAAGTCTGCTACATCGGCCGCATCTGTCTAAACCTCCGATGCATGGTGCCATAAATCAACTTGGCATCTTCGGAGAAGTAGACAGATAAAACCAAATAGCATCTGCCCCCAAAATTCAGGCCAGACGTCCCAATGTCCCGTTCACAATTTTCAAGAGTGCTAAGGAACCCTAGACTAGGATCAAGCTAGAATAATTAAACAATCAAGCATGTAATCAAACATTACAACAAGTGAACAAGGAGTACAACCTTTGTAAACCGGTCCTTCACATCAAAAGCTCCGTGTAGTAGTCCCTTCGCTGCGAGTAGTGATCTCCCGAACTCTAGTATGGGTTCCCTTGGAGAAATGAACAAGCTTGCTCGAAATCTTCGAAGCCGAAGATGATCTACGTCGAGGAGACTCTAACCCTAGCTACCTCTTCACTAAATTAGGGTTTAGTGAAGAAAACACCCTAAACTTAATGGCTAATCTAGTAGAGGATGATGAAGTAGGAATTTTGCTCACTTTAGATTTATTTTTCTCATAGGATTTATCATCTCATGAAACCCTAGAAAGCTTTTGAGATGAGGAAGAAGATGAAGAGCAAAATGAATAAGTGAATGAGTTGTGTGAGAATAGCAACCATGGTGAGATAATATCTCATACCAAACTCTTGTAGAGAATAAACCATGGTTAAAGATAAATGGTAAGGTTAATAAATATCTTAAGCAATACAAATGAAGTGGACTAAGTCAATGGTTAACTCAAGCATATCCATGCTTTCAACCATGATCAATTCCATTTCATTTTGAATTACTTTAAATAAGTAAAACCCTAATTTATCCAAATCATGGTGTTAGTCTCATACACCCATGTTGCATATATCAACAACCATGACACAATCACACATATATGTAAAGTGTACACAAAAGTGAGAAAAAGAAATGTTTAAGTGAGCTAATATTAGTTAATGTAAATTAATATATCAAATATATAATTATACATTAAATTATTAAATCAACACTTGAATTAATAATTCGGCTATATCACATACAACCGGCTAATATCAAATATAACAACTTATCGAATCAACACTTGATCCGATATCCCGACTATATCACATATAACTGGCCAATATCACATATCGCGAGAATAGAATACGGTATCACATATCGTATTAATCTCGGTCCCGCACATATCACATATGTGCACCTACTTCGTTTCGCTTGATCCAGGAAACCTCTGTGTAGGACTCTAAAGACTCATCAATACGCCGGCAGTAGGTGGTGATCATATCAGTCACCCACAAGCCGCAAGCGGTCTGCTAAACGTAACGGCCACCCGGGTATTGAGCGATCAGAAGATCAACAAGCAAGCCTGCTCACACTCCTGCGAATCCAATCAGTAACACTACCGTACAGTCCGGTCTCTTCGTCCGATATGTCGCATATCTAGTCAAGGGATGGTAAACGTCAGACCCCAGTAACTTGATAAGTCATGCCGATGTAACGTCCATAACGGTTCGAGAAACTACTGATAACACTTACCAGTAGATCTCAGCAATCCTAGCCAGGGATTTCCTGTTATGGCCAATCGAGCATAGCGCAACATCAACCCCCAATACCGGGAGAGACGAATCCCTTCCTATCGCTCATTGCCTCCATGTGACTCGGGACTGTACCCAAAAACCATCTGTTTGCACGACTCAGTTGAGCCGTGGTAGGGTGGAAATCAAAGCACAGTGGGAGACACACAAGACTCTATGACGATCTCGGGTCGACAGACTAACCTTTACCAGTGTCACCAGAGAACTGCTATCTGACGTGAGGTATAATACCATCTAGGAGTTCTCGGCGAGTCCGTTCTGTGTACCCAGTCTCCACTGAGCACCCGTATACCATCTCTGATGTCAAACACCAATGGATATGGGATCATCCATCTCCCATCACATAGGTCGAGAAGCCATACGCCAGTCTACTCTGGAGTATCGATACCCTGTCTCGATATTCCCTCGACTAGGAACAATTAAAGGATGTACTCACAGACTACCCAGACCCTACTAGAATGATCTCTATCATAATCCTGGTAGTCAAGTACACATCCTAAGGGCTTTATCAACATGTAACATAGAGACATCAAGTGTACATGTTAAGATAAAGAGCAACCAGATAGCGTACTATCATGTCGATCAAGAAAGTCCTCCCTATATATGTCCAAGTGTCACGACCCAAAAGAGCACGTGACTGGCCCTTGAACCATATGAAGTCTATAGGACTCCATCTGATCCAAGTAAGCCAAAAGCCAAGAAATCTAAAACCATTTTAAGAGTAAATAAAGAAAACTGGTTTTTAATAAGCAAGAAACCTACTTTGAAATCAAAGATTTTTTTTAATAACTAAGCCGAAAATGCATTTTTAAAATGTGTAGTCTTTTCTAAAAATTTCGGCAGAGTTTCCTTTGTAAAAACTGACCCCGAATGGGGTACAACAAGAATAATATATATGCAGTGATAAAAGGCATCCCCAAGCGGGAGCTAGCTCTTCATCAATCGACGGTCACAACCACGCAAGCAATAATAATATACAACGCCGAATGGCGAGGATCAAAACTCAAGAGAAACTCACAAATAACATGAAAACCGTAATACTGCTAAGCGCGACTCTAAGGTCGAAATAATACATCACTGGTGTCTAAGTCTGAAACAATAAACAAGTTTTCGTTGATGGAATTCTAGATACAATGAATAATACATATACAAGGGTGGTTCTGATGCAAGAACCCACCTACCAAGCAAATCACCCGCAAAGTAAGCAGTGTGCCAGAAATGCCGCTATGGAACCTGTACGGCAAACCTGCAAGAACTGTGGCACAACGGGGGTGAGTTGCCAACTCGTGAATAGAAAATATCTACAAGCAGAAATCGAATGCATGACATACTCCTAGGTCAATACGATCAGATATATAAACCTCAAAGAATAAGCCTGAAGCATGATAAGGTGGCAATGTAACATCTAAACATATAGGTAGTGCCAAAATACTCGTGCCAGTGCCTCAGGTAATAACATGTCAAAAATATAAGGTATGTCTGCATGAAGTAAATATGATGAAGTATCAAAATGGATACCAATACACATATATTAGCGTCCCATTCCACTAATATTGGTGTAAGGGTATATATAACAGCGCCCTCATACCCTTATATATATATAAATGAAGTATGATCAATGTAATAAAAGTCCATATGTGATCAAAGTCAGTATAACCGTGGATCCCGTCCACCCGTCACCCAATGACAATAAGCATCATGCATGTAAATGTGAGGATATAATCAAAATCATGGAAAACATCATGAAACCTGTGCCTAGCATCGGCACGTAAATCCTCATATATCGGGCATCCGTCAGTCCGGGTCAGCCCACTCTCCCATATATCGGGCATCCGTCAGGCCGGGTCAACCCACTCTCTCATACATCGGGCATCCGTCAGTCCGGGTCAGCCCACTCTCTCATACATCGGGCATCCGTCAGTCCGGGTCAGCCCACTCTCTCAAACATCGGGCATCCGTCAGTCCGGGTCAGCCCACTCTCCCATACATCGGGCCCCACCATGTACCCTCATATGGCACCCACTCCTCGTATGGGGTATAAAAATCATAACCGATAAATCTCATGGTGGCAGCGCAAATATCATATCAAGGGAAACCGGGTTTTTCAAATAAGTACGTACCTTCCTTTGGAATTATCCACGGTTCCCAAATCCAGAAATATCATGAAAATGAATATCTCGATGCGTATAATCAGAAAGCATGATGTATGTGACATATTAATGAAATGCAAGTCTAACAGGATATCATGCAACATGGAATAAAAGTATGCCCATACAAGGTCATATCCTGATGCAATAATACTACTGTGTAGTGACATGGCAATTATCGATGATGAAGTGTGTAAGCCGGCAAATAGTGTACGTGGAACATATGCATCATCGATAATGGTGCTGGTGTCCTAACATCATGATTGCAATATAGAAATAAACACATGCAATGCGATTCGGAATCGAATAAATCAATGCAACAGTGAAGAATCTACACCAATATGTATATGTCATGCAGTGGTGCCATTTGAAATAAGACGAATCGGGGATTTGGTAAAATAAGGGTTACGGTGTTTTTAAGAATAGATGCATCTTTTAAAAATACCAGTAGAATCCCTTTACTTGTCCTTAAGAAATTCCCGATTCGTTAGTTTTGAAATAGGTATGACTCGGGTCTAGTCTAACATCTACTAAGCCAAGTCCATCAGGAGGGGTATGGAAACCACCTAAATCTGAGTCGATATATATATATATATATATATATATATAATATAATAGTCGGTGATCCCGCCTTAATAGTATCGCGTACGATACAGTATATCATATGCAAATCCTCAAGTCATGAGTGCGGATCTATCATCAATATAAAGCTCGTACGGTAAATCGTCGTACGACATCCCAATAGCTGGGTACGGGTCCATATCACAATCGGCTCATCAATTATTTGGTATCCTTATCATCATCTCACATAATCTGGGGTACTGATCTAAATCTAGTACAAATCGATACCATCAATCCCTGCGTGTGTAAACACACGTCCAAAGGCCCGCTAGAGATCACATGTCGTATCCCAAATACGTATCACATCACATCACCGATCTCAAGGCACAATGCCCAACATCATCGACTCATCTCCAAAGTCATCCAATATCATCAAACACAGTGCAAGTATAATGAATATGCAAGGGTGTGCGTGTAGGTGTAAATCTATTCTAGGGTTCACGACTATGAACTACACAAGTCGCTTCTAACCCTAAACTATCCATAATACACCTAACACAATATCCACGACACACTATAACTATCATATATATATATATATATATATATATATATATATATAGTGTATCAACCACGGACTGCGGGGGGTGCTATATGCTATCCACCCGACTTCCCCCTGTAGATATAATCTACTCACCTTGCGTCTTCATTTTTCGACGTCACCACGTGTTTGCTTGTCGTCCCGAAGTCTTCATGGGGTACCTACACATTAACGTATCGCAAATGCGTATCAAAACCAATTCAAAACTAAAACGGCATACAAATCCCAAAATGATACGCTATGATCTATAGGTTAGAACCTATGGACAAGCCTTCCAAAACCATCAACAACCCTCGATATCATCGTATAAACGCCAAATAGTCGAGGTAAAACACAATACACAAATTCAGAATTAAAAATACGGAATACGGAAACACGAATCCAAAACAGCAACTAAGGAAATAGGCTCCGGATTTCACCCCTAGCTCAAATTAGACAAATCTATACATGCCAGGGGCCTAATCTATACATGTAGGGGCTACAGAACCAAAACGACACAAAATGGGGCAGGTCTGGCCGCAAATTGCGGCCAATGGGATTAAATTGGCGGCCAGGAAAATGAGTGAGGGGATGGGGTCTTGGGGTTAGCTTCCTGGGTGCCTGCATATGTCACTGTCCATTCAATATAATTTTCAGAGTCTCGGGTTGATAGCAGATCTCATATAAGCTTCACAGATTTCATAATTTCTCCGATATCGGTTTCTAAATCCGTATTCCGGGTTTCAACTCTCAGGTTTAGGTCTCAATTCCAGCACTAGGGTATTTGTATAGCCTCTACTGAGCTCAAATTCACATTACAACCCACAATTTCCTCAAACCCTAACTAGGCTTTCCTTAAGTCCACCAAAACACATAATATCGGTTCTAAACTAAACATGGGGTATAAGTAATGCATAAACTAAGCTAATGATCCAGAAATTATCTCATTTGGAAACTCAAGAATTTTCTTGAGTTGCACCCAGTGGCCAAAATCCTTACTTTCTTGGTCCAATGTGTAGATCTTGGGCTTGTGCACACTTTTAAAGAAGTGGGGGTAGGGTTTTGGTGATATTTTTGAGGTGTTTAGAAGGCTTGAAGAGGGGAGGAAGTGAGGGAAGAGGCAGCAGCAGCAGGAAATGGAGGAAGAGGGAGGGAAATGAGTGTTGGGGTCAATGGAAATGGCTAAGTCTTTGGGTCAAAGGAGACCATACCTCTCTCTCTCACCAAACCTCATATTTTATTCCATACCCCTTTTCTTTTTCCTTTTCTTTTCCCTCTAATTCCTTCTCACTCAAATAGTAAACCCAAAAGGAACATGGTGGAAAAATGCACAAGTGTAAGAAAAATGATATGTGCAAGTTTTGCACAAAATTGCTAAAAAAACCGATTAGCGATTTTTAATCGCGATTAGCACTAAATTAGCATATAACTAATCATAAAAACTTTAAAATGGCATAATTCCATAAAATACCCTATTTTAGAATTTTCCATAATTTTTCCAATTTTTTTTCCTGTATTTAATTATACCAAAATATTAAAATATTCAATAAAATAATATTAAATTATAAAAATTCCTAAAAAATAATATTTTATTTTTTTGAAATGTTACAATCTTCCCCTCTTAAATAAATTCGGTCCCCGAATTTAAATTTAAACCCCCAAGTACTAAAACATTTCAGCAAAAATCCAAATTGTCGGGGCTCCGAAATCATCAATACCTAAAACGCATCATAAATCGTAATGCTCCATAAGGAATAATTCTCAAAAAAAGGTGTATATATGAATATCCGGTGCGTCTGGTGCGCACGGAAATCAAAATCCATATATGTGCCATACATGTGCACAAAACAACATCTAGGTGCAACTGGTGTGCACGAAACATCTGTTATAGGCAACGTGTATGCCTGACAGCAAAATCAGGAGTATTTGACATGCACACGGAATCCCGATTTAGCGCATCTGGTGTGTACTAAAATCTTATCAAACACTAAAAGTTCATGAAAACTATGCTGGAAGCGTAAATCAAATCACTGGCGACATGAAATCACAATCAATACCTCAAATGTAATAACTATGCGCAAAATATAGATACCCAGTGGGTGCAACCATGGTGCATGAAAACAATATCATGAAACTCAGCCATCAAAACTAAATCATGAAAACAGAACGCCCAAAATACCGAAATCCAAAGTGACAGATTCGTGATAATCGAATCACAAAATCACAAATCATAAATACCGTCGTCGGTAGTCCCTCCTTCAAAGTCGAGAAGGTGTCGGTGCATCCAATGCTAGCAGCGCAAGATATCTACTTACCTCTTGCTCACGGTCTGGCGTCCTCTGCCTCTGGGTTCTTATCTTCTCTATGGATTACCAATCTCGCAATCAATCGGCTTATCGGCCCTGTCAGGTGTGCTAACGGGGACAATTCCGTTATGGCACTTCTCTGGTCATCTCTCGGTCAATCCTCACGACCACTAGTAAAGCAGCATGTCACTGGCGTCGGCCTCTGGCTCTCTGAATACACGTGACACATCTGATCCTGGGTGCAAATATCATTGCAGCAGTGTCCTGGAAGGAATCCCGCTCAAGGTCTCTTCCGATCTTGCCTATGCCGGTCTGTACGGAGGATGGTACTCTTGCATAATCTCTTCTCGCTCGATGGACATCTGCGTCCTCAGCACAGCATCTCCTCGGAAGCTGGTCGCGTCCCAACGCCTCTGTAGACATATCCGACCTTTAATCTTAACGGGGAGTAGTAACAGCTCGTCTGCATCACGCACGAACTCCTTGTCCCACTTGTCTGTACCATCGTCCATTTCGACGTCACGTCTCTATCTGCGCACTGCAACTGTTCTCGGCTACGGTCAATCCGAAGTATCTCTCAAATCTCTTTTCTGCCGAATTGGCCGGAAGTCATCGTCCTTTACTGAAGCAAATTCTTGTTTCCGGAACGGCTGCATACTCATCGCAACTCCTTCTAGAAGGTATATCCGTACACAATGCCTCTGCGTGCGTATCGCATCTCTGATGTCAGGGGAGTGGGACATCATCTCGTCGAAATCTCTCACGAACTCTTTACTTCCCTCTGCTTCAATATCGACTGATTCGGACTCATCTCATCGTGGCTACACGGACTGCGCTCCAACGGCTATCCTCGTATCTGAAGTCTCCCAAGCAGTGTCCCATCACATGATATCCGAATGATGTCGAATCGTCCGATCGATTCGTAAAAACCTCATAATCCCCCAAGAGCTCAACATCTTGGGTACAGTTTAATAGCATCGAGCACATACCACAGCATCAATGGTCCAGCCGTAGAAGGGCAAACCCAAGCCTCACTAATGGCGCCGAAGAACTGCCGGAAACCCTAAGGTTCAAAGGCTTTCACACGGTCATTATGTCGAGTTAGGGTTTCATTCTTCTAGAGGGTCCATAGAATTGTATGCATGTCTTTCCGAATACTTTAAACTTGGAATAGCAGGTTTCTGATATTCGATCGTCTCTGTCGACT